>JAQFZH010001876.1:0-18859 GCA_034695485.1 Entomobrya nivalis
CATATACGTTCATATACACCACATCTTTCACCGCAAACGGTAGTTACATACCAGAATTTTACATTCTTCTCGTTATGTATTTAACATGCATATTTCTCTACACTTACAAATTAAATTTGTCATGGTAATTAATGGCATATCTTAAATTTAATTTTACTCAAGCATGGAATATATTTAAAATATGTTGAGACTAATACAATTTATTTTATCAAAAGAAAGTTAATAGTCAAGTTGTTTGCATTATTAGCAGCATTGAGGGGTGTGAGGGCATCAACAAAATTGTCAATGCCAAACTTTTGCTTGATCATCCAACAGCTCTTATAAATTCTTCTCTTTAAACGTATCTCCCTTCTTGTAGAAATCGTCTGGTTATCACTAAGCTGTAGACAAACATTCCTTTGTAGTTGAAGAAACGTTTCCTTTGACGCTTCAAGCAGATTTGCCATTTGTTTTGTCATGAATGATTGAGCGATTGCGGTAAAAACGCCCGTAGCTCCAAAGAAGATAGGAATGTACATTTTCTCATTTTTTCTTATGGACAAAATTGCTGTCGTGAAACAAAAGGATTGAAGTAGTGTAGAATTAGCCAACAGTTTAACCATAAACCAGCCTTTTAATACCTCGTTCATCAAATTAGCCAGTAGCTGAATTTCCCTATACATCTGGTTATATTGGCTTGACCTTTTTCCTTGAAATGTTTCAGAATGTCGGTATCTATAAAATCGTAAAACGTCGTACAAATTGAGCTTAAAAATTCGGCAATGAAACCAAAGTTGCAAAAATTACTTACAGTTCAATTGATTTCCTCATTGTAACAACGCACATGGTATACAATACTGCTCCTATTAGGATTCCCGTGTTGATAAGGCAGTATGCCCACATCCACACATTGAATGTTATTATAACCAGTTTGGAGAGAATATTGAATAAACTTTTTTGCGAAAGACTTGAGTTGCATTCTGGAATCAACCAGTAACCCAGCAATGATGGTTTACAGCAATTGAACCAGTGCAGAACTGTAGGAAATGCTATAGAAATAATGCAACTCGCGGCTACTAAATCATATACAAGTAGCAACGTGATCCGGTCATTCAGTGTTTCCTTTCGAACATTTTTGCTTTGTAGATTGTGATGCCGGCGCTGAAAGTTTATTAGACCATTTATGTACGCACATATTGAATTTGCTTTCAAACTGCACGTTTGCAGTGATATGTGCGATCCAATACTGAGTAGCAAACCAAAGCTGTGAAGAAACAAGTGTGCTTGGGAGAGTTGTAGATATTCGGGTTTCGTTCCAAATGTGAATACGCCTTGTATGGCATATATTAGTAGAGCAAAAAAATGCAAAAGCAAACAACGGCGTCTGCGACGCCTTCTCTTGGGACACTCTACATATTCAAGCTGAAGCGATGTGGTGTTCCAACGAAAGGGTACGGAGTTTAGGATATCGTTGAGCTGCAAGATATTTGAAAGTAGTTTGAAATTTTGTATAAACATATTTTTAGCTTTGGGATATTTCTTGTCAGAAAAAGGATCTTATGCTAAACCAAATGGTCACCGTAGTCTTTCATGCTACATAATGCGGAATATTGGGCCGTTTTCTATTATGTCTATTTAAGATAGTTAAATAAGCAAAAGTTCAGTAATTCATGATATTAGCTGACATGACTTGTGAACAGGGTCGATTAAACTACTTGTTTGCATGGACATACACTCAAACACCGTAACTAGAGCGCACTTGAAAGCGCAATGCACTTGATGACTTTTGTCTCAATCTACCCCGAACTTTTGCATTGCAGCAATGTAAAAAGCCAAAATAAAATGAGAGACAAGAAAAACTAGCTTGCATCTCCAAATGCATTCAACTTATGGTTTTGACTAACAATAAATAGGAATTGTGAACAGGAAAACGATGCGCTGCATAGTCTGTCATTTGTGATGTAAATCAAACAGGTTAAGTTCACTATAAGCTAAGAATGATAAAATCAAACTATTTGTTTTTAGCCAACCTTATTTGTAGACCTCCCAATTAATACAATTATATGACGGAAATCCCATATCTTAATAGTTCATATCGAATATTTAATCTGAAAATCGACATAAAACACACCCGTTTATTAACTCAGGCTTGTCAGTTCTCATGTGAAACGTCAACAAATTGGATATATAATCAAATTTGACCTCTTACATGTTATTAAATGTAAACCGTCAATTGAATTTCGTGAGTTGACTGTCAATAAACATGAACATGGTTGGTTCTTAGCAAATTATTTTGAATTTGGCAAGTAAATCCAATATTTTCATCTAATGGTTTACATAGGATATAACCCTATCGATAAATCTTCAACTGGTAAAACTACTAGAAACTCAATTGCTATCCACGATAGTGTAATAACATATTGCTATCATGTTGAAACAAATATATTTGATATTTTCATTGATGATAAACGTTAATAGTAATCGTTAATTTAATAACATGCTGCTTCAAAAATCATAGTAAATATTTGAGTTGCTCTAAAATTCAAATTGTATCAGGAAAATTATCACAAGATTATTTGAAGATAACGAAAATGTTTACACGAATGTATTCATGTCAAAACCAGATATTGTTCAAGAATTCATTATTAATATTTGTTCTGCTTGATGTCACTGTAAACATAACCGGTACTATATTTTGATCACTAAGAACCATAATCTAAACATCAGTCCACACAATCTAAAGTATGTTTATTATATGTATGTATTTAATGGCAAAGAGTAATTAAAAGTTCTATTATTTAACACACGGAGAAGGTTTTTGATATACTCGATCTCTAAATATTTTGCTTAATAATCGATATATTTTACAATAACAACTTTCCATTACGCTTAATCTACCATTATGTGCCTATTTGACATTTTGCAGCGATAACCATTCCAGAAAGTTGATTGTATTGAATTTTTGTATTCTGATAGCAATATTTTTACACCAAATCAAGATCAGTTAAAAATTACTTCGAAATAATTACATTAGTACTAAGAATAGCAGCGCTGACTAATATCATCTTTTAGCCATTATATTTTTAATGCCATAATTTACAAATAAAATGCATTGAGACTAGTCCAAATTGAGCCCAGTTAAAACAATTTGAATGAACAATTGTAAAAAGATAGTCGTGATGTGATAAAACTAGCCCATAATACAATAGTTGTCGTTAGGTTTTACGATAGGTTAGTTTTTAAGTTGTGTACATATATTTTGCTTCTGGAGACAATATTTCAATTGTAATAAATAAAACATTCGTCAAGCCCTTCTTTAACTTTAACAAATTATATAAATAAAACATAAAGTTCAAGAAATGGTTTATTTATTTTATATGAAGTTATTTGGTAGTTTGATACATAAATTGATACATAGATTGATACTGTCAATCAAATCAACATGTTCTATATTTGCCTGAGCATAAATATACCAAGACTACTAGAGACTTTTGTCAACATATTTCAATTCATTTAACTTAAAACAAAACTATCAGAGCAATATAAAACATAAAATTCTGAAATTAGCCTTATAGTGCCAGAAATCCCAAAGTTTACATTTTACAGACCACCAAAATCAATTTAGCGTACCAATAGAAAATTAATAGTTAAGTTGTTCGCATTATTAGCAGCGTTCAATGGTGTAGTTACATCAACAAATTTGTCAACGCCAAACTTTTGCTTGATCATCCAACAACTCCTATAAATTCTACGCTTTAATCGTATGTCGCTTCGCGTAGCAAGTGTGTTACTTCTGTTAAGCTGCACAACTAGACTTTGTCGCAGCTCATCAAACGTTTTCTCAGACAACTCGAACAAACTTGCCATTTGGTTTGTCATAAACGATTGCGCAAATGTAACGAATGCACCCATTGTTCCAAAAAATAATGGAACGTATACAGACTCATTGTTGCTTACAGCCACAATTGCAGTCGTTGTACAAAACGACTGAAGTAGTGTAGTAACAGCCAGGAGTTTGAACATAAACCAACCATTTAATACATCGTTCATCATATTAGCCAGTAGCTGAATTTCCGTATACATCTGACAACACTGGCTGATCGTTTGTGTATGTAGTTGTTCAGCATGTCTGTACCTATAAAATTGCAAAATATATTCATTATAACATAATTTCAGGGTATATAGGTATTACGACGAAATTGGCTTACAGTTCAATAGACGTTCTCATGGTAACGACACATATTGTGTACAGTACTGACCCCAATAGAATCGCTGTGTTTACCAAACAGAATGACCACATCCATATATTTAATGTAACTATTACAATTTTAAAAAGAATGCCTACCAAAATAATTTTCGTCAAATTGGGGTTACATTCTGGAATCAGCCAGTAGCCAAGTAAGGAAGGTCTACAGAAATTAAACATATGCAGAACTGTAGGAAATGCAAGAGAAATGATGCAACTTGCTGCTACTAAGCCGTAAACAACAAGCAATGAGAACAAGTCATTCAAACTTGTTTTCTGTGTATTTCTGTTTTGAAAATGGCTATACCTGGCCTGAAAATTTATTAGACCGTTTACGTAAGCACAAATTGAACCTGCCTTTATGCTGCAAGCATGCAGTGTTATATGTGATCCGATATTGATTAGTAAACCAACCCGATAAAGAAACAATTCTGCTCGAGTTAGTTGAATAAGTTCTGGTTTT
Organism: Entomobrya nivalis; assembly: GCA_034695485.1. Lineage (NCBI taxonomy): Eukaryota > Metazoa > Arthropoda > Collembola > Entomobryomorpha > Entomobryidae > Entomobrya > Entomobrya nivalis. Next base: position 4,689 of record JAQFZH010001876.1, read on the forward strand.
GTTCCAAAAGTGTATAAATCTTGCCAGCAATATGTAAGTAATGCGACTAAATGCAGGAGCAACATATATCGGCGACGACGAATTCTTTTCGGACACTCTACACAGTCAAGTTTGAGTAGTGTAGTGTTCCAACGGCAGGGAACTGCGTTTAGCATTCCATTGAATTGCAGGATTTTTGAGAATAGTTTAAAATGCTGGGTGATCATTGTTCCAGTTAATATACATTTACAAATGTACGCACTCAGTTTGAAGCTTGTATTGGATCTATCCGCTTGTAAAAGTTATTGTATGTCTTTTATAACAAATTTTGTTTCTGGCTTTACGGTAATCCGATGATATATGTATCTATTTGAAATCTTGAAGACTTGTGCGTCATGACAAAAACCTTGAAATTTACGAATCAAGTGTTTTGTTTTGAAGTTGTATCCACCAAATCGTTTTCGGTATTCATTTTCTATTTTTAATAAATACAAGTAAATAGCTATAAGAAAAACCCCACGAGTTATTAATTAGTTGATATTGTTTGAGATAAAAATGACTAGTCTTTCTTAAGTTAGAACTTTCAAATGTAATTGTTTATTTCCGCGTTTAGTTACAGATGTTTTGTCTCAAGGAGCCCATAAGTTTTCATTATTTGACTTACACACTTCAGCTTGAATACTTAAGTGGTCTAAATTCCATTTTAATGGTTATGAAATTTTGGTCAAATGATAATATCATTTAATTTTCGAAGCTTGTACATGCCATATCCAAAAGGTGAAAAGTCTGTTATATTAAACGACTTGAAAAACAATGTTTTTGAGGAATTCTAGACAGGTTTAATTAAACCAAAAATTATTGTGTAATTGTTCCTTTCAACCTTAATTGTACAAACTAAACCACAAAATAGGTTTTGTTTAAAGTCCAAAAAATAGTTCCACATGTTTGATATAAATACACAGGTGTGTTGATAAACAGTTGAAAGTTTTAGGTTTCTAATTAAGTTGTCATATTTAATATTAAAATGAAAATGATGCTCTGATATGCCATTAAGTCTACAAAAAGTTTTTACATTCGCTAACTAAAATGATTGTCTTTAATATAGCTTCTTGCAAAAACATTAAACAAATAATAGGAAATGCTTAGAAAATAACTATTTCATTTATTTTAACAACCAGAGTAGTTTATTTATATACACCAACACTTATTCCTACAAATCAGTAGCCACAAAAAGTCGTGAGCAAAGGAAGACTGCCATTCCATGCCTTCCTGTCTTATGATTCAGATGTATGTCGCATATGCTTATCTATATTCAATGCCAAACACTGATCTTTTAATAAAACAGGTAAATCTATGGTTAATAATTGTGGAGTTTATTAGCAATTTCTGGTTCATTTTAGAAAATTCCTCTCCCAATTAAGTTAAGTAAACTTGAATGTTGGACACTAGCCTTTACTTCAAAGGACCGAATCAGACTCAATTTTATAATAAGACAATTAAGTATCATAACTCATACACTACAAATTATAAATTCACTATATTTCTCTCTGCGGAAAGTGGGGTTTTTGGTGGTAGAGGCATCTGGTTAAGTCTTATCAGAACAAGCGTGCCGAAAATATACAGTATCAAATATTATGTATGGTGACTTACCACCATTTCTCTGTGAAGGGAGGAATATCTTCAGTTTATCAGATCACATCAGCTATGAACATCAAACCATGAGTCAGCGGATGAAGTTTATATTATAAAATACGGTTTAGTAGAATTTCATGCGAGGGTTCAATCTCAATTATATCATTTTATCACTTCTTTAATCCCATCTCCCATCAATATCATTTTACAATCAATCAAATCACAAAATACGAAAAAACATCTATCAATTATCCATAATCGACGCGCACCAATATTAAAATTGGAACGATGCTATGCTGAGATGATGTATGAACTTTAACTAGGCTCTTCGTAACTATAGAAAGCCTTGCTGAACAACTAGCCGTATCTCAACTGACTGAGTTAGAAAGGATTCAAATTCAACTGTCAACGATTCCACATTCTATACCATATCACTAATCGACCGAGAATTGCTAGAAATAATAGTTATATCAACAAGGGCAAGTGACAAGGTTCAACACAAATACAGGGTAACAAATAATTAATTTTCCTTTTTTGATATTTAAATGCTCTAAAAATGAGAGCTCGGATATTGAACGAATATGAATGAACATAATGTAAATTAGATTCTTTAAATCGTAGTCATATTGCATATGTCTTTGAGAAATCAACAGGAAAAGAATGCGAGGAAATATAACAAGGGAAAAAGTTCTATAGACGAGATATTCGTGATACTTGTATGCTTCATCACATTTCGTTTGGAAAGATTTGAAACATACATTATCTGATGTATTTAGTGGTAGGTAATAATTTTAAAAAAATAGTTTTTTACTTAATTCTTTTTGATTCTAAGAGACAAATAATGGTTCTATTTAGTCCTTTTTAGTTTTCTTCAAAATTCGAAATCGTTTTTGAGAAATATTGCATTAAAAATGGTAATGTTGTCTTACTTGTAAAACAACATGTAATACGCTGTAAAAAATAATCCCATTTTTTTAATGCAATATTTCTCAAAAACGATTTCGAATTTTGAAGAAAACTAAAAAGGACTAAATAGAACCATTATTTGTCTCTTAGAATCAAAAAGAATTAAGTAAAAAACTATAACCGTTTTGGCGGGAGGCGCGACTTTCGAAGTCATGTTTTGAACTTAAACGTGCCCTAGCCCCCTCGTATGGGGTCAATTGGGTCAACTATTTTTTTTTTAATTATTACCTACCACTAAATACATCAGATAATGTATGTTTCAAATCTTTCCAAAAGAAATGTGATGAAGCATACAAGTATCACGAATATCTCGTCTATATCCAGAAATGCAATGACGTGAGCGATAGAGGAGACAATGAGACTAGAAAGCCTATCAGCGTCCCAGATCAAAGTTTGTCCTCTTTGTTGTTGCACGAACAACGAATGTCCTGAATGAAAACGTTTTTCTGGACGGAAAAACGAAACGAACCAAAATAATAGCTTTCATCCTTTCGAAAGAGTATCTATTTACATATGTTGACCTTGACCAAAATGTCCAACTTATTTTAAATCTTCACGTTCTAATCTCATTTAAATTGTCTTATTTCTAATTTTCAGTTTAATTGCAAACATGGCGTCCTTCTTTCCAGTGATGTCACTAACCGAAAGGCAGTTCGAAAAGGAAGTTGATGCCCAGCTGAGAAGCTTGGCCGACTCCCTCAAGGCCTCTGAGGACTACCATGACCAAGGAATTCAACTTTGCGAAAGGGTAAACCACTTATCTTTCACTTTAAATAATTTAAGTTCTCTCAGTTGTCATGGCAAACAGCTGTTTCATGAAACTTTTTCTATAAATTCCATTCCTTTAAAGGTTCGAAAGTGTCTTGAGCAAGCCTGCCAATCCCAAAGCTTTTCCATTGCCTCGACCCACTACGGCGGCAGCATGGGGAAGTCCACAGACCTTAAAGACTCCGACTTTGATATTGTCATGAAAATCAACAATCGACGACCCCCATTCTCCGATGTCCTCCATTTCTTCAAGAACACCTTGTACAGAAACGCTTACCACTTGGAAATCGACCGTAAGTCCATTCACCTCTCCAAATACTCCATCACCTTTATCTTCACCAACAAAATCTCAGTTGATCTACTTCCGGCCAGTGCGGATTTAACTCTGGAACAAGTCCTTTGGAAAATGGCAGGGGACCCCAGGAATCGTCTGTACTACAGCACCTGTCTTGTTGAACAACAGGTGGAATTTATGAAAGAACAAAGTGCTTTCGCTCACGCACTGGCTCGGTTAACAAAACATTGGTACAAATCAATGGAGTCTGATTATTTTGTTAGTGGGGGTAGCATGATTTTTGAACTTTTGGGGGTTGCGGGGGCACTGGAAGAAAAAAGGGTGAATGGCTTAGGGAGGGAATCGATGAGTGGGGCGTTTTGAAGGGTGGTGGAAATGGTGGAGGATTTGGATAGAGTTAGAATTGCTTTTGAGAGGGCGAATGGAGAGTTGGGGCCTTGGAGGGTTCGGCGGCATGGGGTTTGGGGAGTAAGGGGAGCTTATCTTTTATAGCCGAGTAATTGGCATAATAATTTGTTGAGGGAAATGGATGGGGGAGCGATGGAGTTGTTTATGTGGAATGGAGGGGTTATGGGGAAAAGGCTCGAGAATTTGATGGAGAAGAGGCAGTACTGTCGACAGGTTTGGGAGTGGTATGGGTTTGAGGTTAATTTTGATAAATTGTTTAAAACGGCGGAGTGATTAAATAAAATTAAAAGTTAAAGGAAACTTAATTATTAAATGAATGTGTTCATGTTAAGGAGTGTATTAAGTTTGTAAATAAAATGGGTAATTGATTAATTAGTCGTTAAATTTTTAAATTGGCTTTATTTTTAATTCGTGTGTCCTTCATAGAATCCTTCATCTGATATATTTCCAGGTTATTAATCCATAAAGCTTTAGAATGGTTAGCCATGTCAATTTAACTTCCGGTTTGACCCCATCCATTGTGCCCCTGAAATATCCCCGGAGACCTTTTCCTGATTTGGGATTGCACTGCTAATCGACTTGGAATTCAAATCATTCAAGGTCACCTTGAAAAGAAAACTTCTTTCGCTTTCATTTTGGAAGCTTATCAAAAGGTCAGTAGTTGACCCCTATCGTCATCTCATCAGCTGATCTCTCCACTGAAAATTATGTATGCCACCTTAATTAACAGAAGAATTAACACAACTAATTGTTTTGAAACGTTAAATAAATTCTAATTCATAAATTGCTTCTCTTGAAAATACTTTGATAAAGCCTAATTAACTAGTAATTACTGAAGGGATAATTATTTTCAAATCTTCGCAACCATGCATTTCATTGGTTAATCATCCAGCCAATCAGCAGTGTTTTCACACGAGCTAGACCAATCATTCAGCGTAAAAAATGACGATGAGCACGCAGCACGCATGCATCGTCTCGTCACTCTGAGTTCGAACTTGTTTTTCTCCAGACAGACGGTTACATGTCCAGCCTTGCTGCTTCTTTGTGTGTTTGAACTCTGCGCCAAAAAAATTCAGGTCACTCGTCGTCGAACCCAACAAGCCAATCAGCAGTGCTGCACTCGAAGTTCATTCCTTTCACATTTCGGAAACGTCCATCGGACGATTGCTTTTCTTACGTCGTCAGTCCCCTTGTCTTGCTCGTGCCTCACTTCACAAAACCAAGAGCCCTTAGCTTTGGTGTATCGTGTGCCGACTAAGTTTTAACTGTCCAGTTAAATTCTTCAATTGATTTGATCACTGGTTTAATATATCTTGTCTAATTTTAATCCTAGTTTCGTTCCTGTAATTAATTCGCATTGCGACTAAGATTAAATATTTAATTTTCAATTAAAATTTGATCCCAGTTTTCAGGATGGCGTTATCAAAAAGCTTCTTTGAGTTACCGGATGAGGTAAGTAATTAAACTACTAACCACTTATTGATTACAATTAATTTTTATAAGTATGTATGTTTTAATGGAATTATTTAAATTAAATGATTAAATTCTTTAACGTAATTATTTGCAGTTATTGGTGAAGATACAGTTGAAGTTAAGACTTGGGAACCCGGAGTATGAGCAGGATCTGTTCAACTTGGCGTTGGCTTCCAAGCAGTTCAACCGGATAGTCCACCCGGACAGACGACTGTGGTTGATGACCAAGGTAAAGCGACGACTTAATTTTAAAATCTCACTAAAACAGTTAAATTAAACTAGTCATTATTTTTTAATTAAAATTTTAATTGTTTTTTTATTTAGGTTCTTCCATGTCTCTTCCCATATATTCGGAAGGAGGACATGCTAAACGTCCGCCTTGTGTCTTCGGATTGGCGTAAAGCCACAGACAAGATTTTGGGCGACCAGTGGAACCTCCAAGCTTTCAACAGTGGAAAGGGGCAGGTTTCCCTGAAGCCTAGGAGCCCCAAGTACACCCCAATTCTCATGAAAGGTCTGAAGGATGAAGTTAGGTTTGAGCGGGTGGACCAACTGGTCGACTTCCTGGAGAAGACAGAGGAGCACGTGAAAGATGGCAGGAATCCTGTGCTATCACGTTCCATGGCTTTCTCTCCTACTATCCCAGTAGGTCGCCGTTGGGGATCTTGGGAGATGGCCCAGTTTTGGGATGTGGCAGTGTTGATCCTGAGGACCTTCGGAACTCACATCCATTACCTCCTGGTTGGTAACGACTCCTTCCAACCATCAACGGAATATTTCCATGGTGTCCTTCTTAGAATCCTTCCCCTGTGCCCCAACCTCCGGTCCCTTGAGGTCACCGGAAAAACCTTTGAGTTTGGGAATCGGTTCCAGCTCGGCCGGAAGTTAGCCATCATGGCCGAAAATCCGCTACCCCCACTTACCTTCTTGGAGTACTTAGATTCCTCGCTGAAGATGGTCCTGATAAAAGGACGACACAAATCCCCCCAAATCATCTCCTCTCCTATCAGCGAGCACCTTTACTTGACCTATGGTCAGCTAGTAAAGAGACTTGGGTTATTTCCAAGGGATCTTCAATGGATCTGCAAGGAGCACCGGGAACTCCCCCGGCTCACCGAGCTCAATCTGGGAGTCAATGGCTTATCCATTGAACAGTTCAAGGAGTCCCTTTCCCTGCCATCCGTAGGCAAGCTTACCTTATCTGGCACGCTCCAGCTCAATGAGCTGTTCGAGCTCCTTGGAATGTTTCCTGTTTTGAAGGTCCTTGAAGTGGGACACCTTATCCCAAGCGATGCGGAGGAGGATGGTGGTGGTCACTTTGTCGTTCCTGTGTCAACCTTAAGTGTTAACTTCACTAGTGGAATGAATTATAGCTTCCTGTCCAAGTTTGCCTTTTTAAAGTACATTCACTTTACGTGGGACATGGGAAAGATCGAGGAGGAGTCAATTGCCCCGGGGGAGGAAGGAAAAGCTGCTGACAAGGAAGACCTCTTCAAGCTGTCCGAGTGTGTGATGGCAGGTACTTTAGCCAAGGGTCCGGTGTGGGAGCACCTCAAAAAATTGAGGGAGGTCCACGTGACGGTGGTGAAGGTCACGGGTCATGTAACCCGTAAGGTGTACAGGCGTGAAAGGTTTGAGTACCTTAAAGAATTGCAAGTGGGTAATTAATTAAATTAATTAAAAATTACCTGTCTCCCTCTTCTCTCAATGTTATTATTTGTCTTCTTTTAATTATGATTAATGTTGCGTTAATTAATTTTTCATATTGCAACTAAAAGTATTACTTCTGATTAATAAAAACCAGTTCAATAATTCAAACAGCTGAACGAAAGATGGATTATTTATAACAATTTATTTATCAAAAAGAAAACTTAATTATTACATAATCGCTAATTACATTACTATTCACTCATTATCACATGTAGCATACATTTAAAATTACTAAGTTAAGCCCGCATATCAATAGCCACAATTTCCGACTCAGCATCTTCATCCCTCATTCCCTCGTCATCTTGCACATGCATCGGCTCTTAAAACATCGTGATCTCTACGAAGACTCATATCTTCCACTTCTACACTCAAATATTCAGTGATACCCCCTTTTCCATTTTCCTCCTCCTCGTCCCCTACGATAAAAGTAGCCATGATATCATCTTCTCCAATTTGAGCTATCACTGTAATCGTCGTAGATTCATTTCCTTATCCACCCCCATCATCCCTTCCCTTATCCACCCCCATCATCCCTTCCCGTTTCCTCTAATAAACTTCTTCCACCCCCTTTATTTAAACCCTCCATCCTCGCATTAGACTCCTTCAACTGATCCTCCGACTCCCTCCCTATAAACCAACCAAACAACCAGTAATCCAATGCAACCAGCAACAAAAGGAAAATCATAAATGAAATGAGAACACACATCTGTTTCCTGCATCGCCTCTGTCTCCTCTTCTTCTCCTCCTCCTCACCCTTCCCGGGTCCCCAATTTTTCTGCCTCCATCCCTTCTCCCCATAATCCCATCCCATGCTTATCTGGTCCCATTCCTCCACTCGGTTTCCCAAAGTCCATTTTCATCACCCTAATCACGTGATCCACCTCACTTTGCATCAAACTCAACCGTTCCTGGGCAAATTCCGGATTCTCTTCTAAATAGCCTTGCTGAGAAGCACAAGGGTCAGCCTCTGTCTCATGGGTGGTTATCAGGGAAGGGTGCATTACTGATCTACTGACTTGGGTCTGAGTCTGACTACGAGATTGACTACATGTGTTTCCGCTACATTTCCCTTGGCTTTCCAAGTATGATGCAGCTAGACCACCGCTCACCTTCACCACACTTTCCAGCCATTGCTCCTCAGCAGATCTGGAGGGGGCGGCAAGGGTGTGCGTGTGGATCCTGCTGAAATTGGAAGGTGGCGTTGTTCCTCTTGCTCCACTCATGGCACTTGTTTGGTATGGTATCATAAGTGAAGTCATTACAGTATGTGGAGGTGGGGCCAAGGTCGCATGGGTTTCCTAGAAGTGAGTGCTAGTTGGAGCAGTGGTAGACTTGTGGTATCCTCCAATGATGGCGGTTACAGCACTCAAGCACTGATCTGATGTTGGATTGTAAACGTGAATTTTTGGAGGTCTGCTTGACATTGGGAGGATAGAAGGAGGGGGCGATGGTGGAGGTATGGGAATGGGGGCTGGTGGTGATAGCTCTTCCTGTTGCGGTACTACTTTGGTGGGGCTTCATTATGATGGTAAGTACAGATGGGGGAAGCTGGCTTTGCTCTCTTGGTCTTGGTTGTCATCCATTGTTCAGCTTTGTTAATATAAATTCAGAGTTAATATAAATTCAGAATTAAAATTAATAAATTATTTGGGCAACGAAATAGTACACAAAATAATTGATTAAATTCAAATGATCTGAAGACTGAATGATAGTAACGTTGACAATAAACTCACTTTTGCATTTAATTTTGGGGTGACTTAAAACTAAATATTTTTCGAAAAGTCAGTCAGCCATGATGGGTGATCAAGGAAACATTTCATCACACCTAAATTTTAAAAGACAAAATTAAAATAGTTTTAATTACCATTGATTATTTTGGGGTTAATTGAGATAATGATTTAAATTGGCATTATTATTAGTCTATCATATTTAAATTACACAAGTAATTATCAAGATGACCTCCAGTATAATAATTTGGGTGACCACTTTTCTGTTGGCTTCCCTTCATCCAACTTGGTGCAATGATCCCACAGTTGCACCATCATCCCATCCTGAACCCATCCACTGCTACGTCTGCAAATCCGATAAGGACGCCAAGTGCACTCCATTGGAACCAAGTGGGGACGCCATCCCCTCAAAAAACTGTGAGGATCCTAACAAGCTTTTCAATGAGTGGTTGGGAGGTCAGGAGTTTACGAAGTTAGGCCTTGGCTCAATCAACTTCCATAAATTGATGGGAATTGCCAACGAGAAAGCTGGGGAGAAAACCGAAAGTAAATCAAAATACTAATTAGTTAATTCTAATTGCTTAATTAAAGTGTCTATTAATATTATTATTTGTTAATAGATGTGACTGCCTGCCTCTACTTGTACATATCCGACGAAAATACGCTGACCACTGGGTTGGATCAAAGTATCAAGAAGGCACGTAGTTTTATCCCCGGGGACAAGGGCGCTGGGGACGCTGTCAGCGTCAAAAGGTGGATTTTCCGTGACTGCATCTCAGTTCAGTTGGATCATGAAGGGGCAACGAAGATGGACAAGTGTGTTCCAGTCGACACTGGAGGAACTGGACAAGCTCACTTGTGTACTTGTCGAAGTGATAAGTGTAATGAGCCGCATGGCAGTATTATGGGTTATCTGAAGAAGAGGAGCTTGGGCACTGATGATAAGAGCGCGGGGGTGGGGATTCAGGTACAATGGCAACAACAGATGATGCACGTCCTTATTTCTTTGGCTTTAGTGGGATCTAAATCTCTGGCACTAATTTAAATTACTGAAAGTTAAAGAGATAAACAGTTAATTAACATTTAAAATCTCTGTCAATCAATTATTTAGTAAAAACATTCGTGAGGTTTTGTTGAAAAAAATACCTTACGATTCAACTTAAATAAAAATTAATTACTGAAAATTATGTGAATCAGTTTAACTGTAATTTACCTACCTTAATTATATTTTAATTGTTTAGTTCACTTTTAAAAATAATTTAACTGAATGGCAATCGGTTTTAAAGCACTTGCTTTTAATATCGATGCTTTTTCATGCACACAAAAAATGTTCTTGCATTAGAAATACACGTAAATCATCCAAGCCATAGAGTTTGAGACACCCCGCCAACTAAAATATTCACAGAGATCAGCAGAGAAACAGAGAAAGTCAGGCAATCTGCCAACCTGCCAATGTTTTTTTGGTACTCGTACTTCTTGACTTGCTCAGCTCGAGATAAACAGTTGCACAGTCACATCACAATAGCAAGTTACACTTCACTACCCAATTACAAGGCACTTTATACCAATTAAATTGTAGTTACCAAAAAAAACTACGCAGTTAACTTTATATAATTAATTTTTTCTACTGTTAATTTAGTTGTCAGTTAATTTAAAGTTGTAAAATAATTATGAGAAGGAAACGTGGAGGGGGAGCGGGTGCGGTGGAATCAAATCGGAGTGTTGGTTGTAGAACAAGAAGAGGAGGTGGTGGAGGTGGAGGTGAAGATGGAGGCGGAGGGGATGTTAATGTTAAGCAAGAAGATAATGTGGTGGAGGAGGAGGAGGTGATTGTTCCAGATAGATCAAGGTCCAGGGTAGCTAAAAGAGGTGGAAAAACGATGGTCACAAGACTGGTTAAAAGAAAGGCTGATAAAATGGAGGTGGAAGTGAAGGATGAGGTAGACCCATCTCCTCAAGGGGTGCGGGTGAAGACGGAGGTGGACGAAATTAGTGGAGGAGGAGGAGAAGAATTAGCAGTTTATTCCAATAAAAGGACGAAGGTTGAAGATTTCAGTTGTGAACAAGGTGTGGAGAATGGAGGTGAGGTGGTGGTGGCGACCGAGAAGGAGAAAAAAAGAAACAAGGTGGTTTTGGTGGTGGAGGGAAATCCTTTGGAAAACAAAGAGGTAAATTTTTAATTAAATGTGTGGTTAAAATTGACTATTAAGATGATTATTAAGTTAATTGTGGATATTTTTAAAAAGATTTTGAAGACCATTTTTGAGCTGTACCCACCCAGCCATAAAGATCTTATGAATATCCGCCTCGTCTGTAAAACATGGAGAGATGTTGGCCTCCCCCTTTGGCGTTCCAAGGCAATCCTCAAACTGATCCCGGAACCTGCCGTCCTCACCCGTGATGAGAACAGGGGAATATCAAAAGGTGCCTTTATGGCCCATCTGGAGGATCCTCAGTCTTCATATCAATTATCTTCCTACCCATTCACCCGATTTAAGTTTCACGGCTTGAAGCTCCAAATGCACCGCATTTCAGGGAAAAGTGATACCAGTGCGGATGGTCGGTTTTGGAAGGCGGTCGGCCCTCACATTACGTACCTTCATTTAAACATGTGTGAATTTTTGGAGGTGGAGACAAGGCCATTGGAATGCCTTGTTTTGGAAAAGTTACCTAAGTTGCGAGAGCTCCTCATTTGCGATTCGGTGAAGGTTGACCTTCCCGGGGGGCCGGGGCAGGATAACACGGATTTTCGGAGGAGGCAGAATCTCAATGTTAGAAAGGTGGGGGTGGTGGGGGGTACTCCGATCAAGTTTCCAGAATTATTGAAGCTTTTTCCAAATATTAAGGTAAATAAAAAATCAGCTAAATAACTTTAATTACAATTAATAATTAAGTTTAAAATTTAAATTTTTAATTGTGGTTTTTTGTATTTTTTTTAGGAATTATTTGTTCGAAACGGTCTCCGAGCGAAATACTCTGCGAGTGTGATGACCTTACTAAACGGGCTCAGGCGCCAATCAGGCTTCCGTAAATACAACCTTGAAAAGCTGGACATTAAGGGGACGTATATAATTAACAACTCAATAATTAATCCTTGGATGGGCTCCATTTCTGAGCGGTTCACCCAAATGCAATTCCAGCTGAAAACGTTATGCATGGAGGTGACCCCATTGGAACGCGCAGATTCCATATTCCATCCCCTTCTCCAAGCTAATAAGAATGTGGAGGTTCTCGAGCTCTGCATAGTTCCCCGCTATCCTTTAACAAATTTGGGAGGTGGCGACAAGTTCAATTTTAGGACGCCAATGGATAACCTCGTTGAGTTGAAGCTGTGGGGGAACTGTATTCAGAATTTTAAGTTTTTGAAATTTGTGCCAAATTTGGAGAAGCTGTACTTAAATCCGTTATGCTTTGAAAAGTGGACGGGGAGGGGGAAGCATCATCAGCCGGTGCAAAAGGATCTTGTGAAGAATACCAGGTTGGATGGGCCACTGATTTTGAGGAAGATGAGATATTTGGAAGTGGATCACGAGCTGAGTTGTTTGTGTGTCAAGAAGTTGGTGGAATGGATGCCGGGGTTGACGGTGGTCAAGGCTATACTTAATGAGCAAACGTTTCCAATGGTTTGTCAGGGGTGGAGGGAGTTGAGGGAGTTAAGGGCGCTCTATGGGAGTAAGGTGGGGGATGATGAGATTACGGGGATGAGTAAGGCGAAGGTGTTGACCAAGGGGAAGGGGAGGGGGAGGTGGGTGAGGGGGAAAAAGGATGAGAATAGTGGGTTGGTGGATTTGAAACGTGAGAAAAGAGTTAAATAAATGATTAATTGAAATTAATTGGGATTAAATTTTAATGTGAGTGATTTTTTGGTGTTTTTAGATTTAAATATTTTCCAGTTGGATGCCTACTGTGGCGAGGCGAGACTTGGAGATGGCGCGGTTTACAATGGATTTTTAAAGATGCCGAGTCTGATGACCTTAAAAATTTGTGTAGGACCGGAAATGAGTTTGACAGCGGAGACCATGCTGAAGAGGGGGATTGGCTGTGTGATGACTAGAAGGAATGATGGGGCGGGGCCCCATGTTGGTTATGACTGCTGTATTAGGAGGAGGTTCTTAAATAGGACTAATATGCCGGAGGCGGGGATCGTGGCAGGGGTTGGGGGACATCCGGGGATTTTGGGGGTGAGGGTGGTCGAGGAGGAGGAGGAAGATGCGGCGTTGGTGGATGTGAATGATTTTTTTAGTGATGATGATAGCAGTAGTGAGGATAGTAGTGATGAGGATGATGCGGAACATAATGCGTTGATAAGTGATAGTGATGATGATCAGGGAGGGGGAGGGAATGGAGGAGGAGGTGGGGGGTTGATTAGGGTGGTGCCAGGGCTTCCAGCGGGAGCGGAAAGGATTGGGGCGATGGCTATGCCGATGCCACAGATGCCGGGGGGTGGGGCGCCGGCAGGATTTTTACCGTTGATGTTTGCGTTTCAGCAGCTTGTGGGACATTTAAGACAATAGGGGGAAGGGGAGTGGGGAGGAGGTCAGAGGTCAAAGTGTGACGGTGAAGATTAATAAGGCATTATTTTTTTTGTGAGAAATAAAAAATGCACAGCTGTTTCGAAATGTAATATTTGTTGTAATTTTTTGAGTGAGTAAAAAGTGGTGAAATTGGATTGTAATTAGTAATTACCTTAATTATAGTTTAATTAGTTAGTAAAATGTTTTTAGTTTGTAATTGTAATTAAAAGTTAAGTAAATATTATTATTGGTGGAGAGAGAGAGATAAATGGACAGTATATTAATTGATAAGAAAATAATGAAAATGTAAATAAATTAAAAATAGTTTTTAAATGACGTTTCTCGCGCTTTTTGAAATCGCAGCAGGTTTTTTTAAAGGATTTTTGGAAAATAGATGAAAAAGTTCTATTTTTAATAAATAAAATACTTAAAGATGATAAATTATGTAAGTAAAAAGAATGGAGTGCTTAAATTATTAAATAGTATTTTTAAGCATAACAAAAATATGTGAGAAGTTTAAAAAATAAAATTGATTACGAAATTATTACTAATGTAATTTTTTGTGTAATTTGATGATTTGGAATTATTTATAAGTTATATATAAGCCTAGATGAGAGATTCCAAATGAAAGTTCAATTGAGAAAAAAATCAAGTGGGTTGTAGGAATTATTTTTTGTGCCTTGAGTTGCACTCCCAACG
>JAQFZH010001877.1:0-18858 GCA_034695485.1 Entomobrya nivalis
TGGTGAAATCAGATTTTGAAAATCTTAATTAGTTTTTGAGTTATCGTGCGAACGGACAGACGGACGGACGGACGGACAGACGGACAGACGGCCGACATATCCTGTATAACTTGCTAAGTCGCAAGTTAATAAGAATGATAAGTAAACTGACAGAATTTTATCATGTATCAGAGTTAGCGTGTAACGTGGAAGTAACAATGAAATTTGTAGCAAGTAGCAAGAACAACAAAATAACGCAAAAACTACATTTGAACATTTTTACATTACTTTCCTCAATATTTTCACGCAAAGAAGTTACTTTTCTCATGTAACATATATGCGTGTGTACATTTTCCTTGCTTCTGGTTCCTTGCTTTTCCTTGCTACAAAAACATTCTAAGTATTGAGAACTATCATCACACACACGACTGACGACCAATTTATTTTTTACTCCTTGCATCAATGCCACCATTATTATTTGCCTTCTCTTCATTGTTGAGTAAGTCAAGTTCTATGTCAAATGAAGGTACGCTGCCGCTTTGGGCCATAATTCAGGGAAGTCATATATTTCAAGACCATGGCAAAAAAATACAATAGAGAAGTCATACCCATCAACCCGTCCGAACGGCGTGTGTGCATTTAGCACACATCACATCGCATATACCTGTTATTATTCCCATGATTCATCAAATGAAGACAAGACTTTGCGACTAAAGAAGACTACATCCCATCCGAGAAGTAAGTACATCAGAGCTACGGTATACGCATCATCATAACCATTATCATCATGTTCGCCATCGTTATTACTATTTTATTTTCGGTCCCCACTCCTCACTATCCCGCAACCGCCGACTTGTACCATGCACCACCACCAACAATCAGCCAGCAGATGACAGCAACCAATCCGCATCATCATCATGATTGTCTTTACCAGCAAACAGTATTCTCATATTGTATCTGTGCCAAATCAAGATAACTTTTTGTACTTTCTTCAAAGGAACATGTATCATCTTTAAATATTTTCCACGATAAGTTGTAAAGTTGACGGGTGTTGACAGGTGCGTGCATGTGGGCTGTGTATGCTTCACGTAATTTTTTCGGCTTTAAGTAGGTATAAGCATGTAAAAGGTGGAGTGTGTGTATTTTGTATAAAAAAATCTTTTTGAATGAAAACACTAAATAAATGCTACCACTACTGCAATGCAATCGTTAAAGTACAAAAAATCGACTAAAATCCCAGCATTTTTTTTCTGCGAGAAAATAATATGATGACAGAAACTTGGTGAAAAATAAAAATCGGGTACTGTAAAAATACGTGAACCCGTATAATTTTCCTTTTTGTTACACTCTTGTTTAAATTTAAACATACTTCTCTTGTTTTACTTTGTGGCTCAAAGAGAATTTTAAGTAGTGATATTGTCACGGTATATGAATAAGTATTTTCCTTGTTGTGCTGTCGTTCTGCTAAATTCAAAGGCAGACAGAAGAAAACAAGTTGATTGTAAGAGTGCAAATGATTAAAAAAGGAGATTCCTCTTCCCACGACAAAATCTGGGCGACCTTCCTCTCTTACCACCAACCATATCATATCACCATCATCAAGAACGAAACAGGGCAACGTCAAATACATTGGCCTGTATGGCACTCACTACACACGCCTGACAATTTTGTATCTATTTACTGCATAGGTATGTGCAAAATACATTAATTCGAAATGACTTGCGGGGTTCTTTGACGAATGTTGCAAAGAGGTTTTGCATAAAACAAATTGTATTGTGAAGCAAGTTGTATACTTCTCGAAGGAAGGTAAAAGGCACAAACCACGACAAAATGGCTTGAAGAGTCGTTGACCACTACTGCATAATAAGCTATACTGCCAAATGCAAGCCAACAATATTTTTATGATTACTATCCAAGCAAATTTATAATTTGCTGGGTGTTAGGTAATCCATTTAATAGTAAAGTAAATAGAGTGCTGATGGCGACAAAAATGACGAATGCTGTGTTGTTGATCTCTATACAATGCTAAGCATATATATCGTGAGGAAAGGCGAAGGGCTCGTTTCATTTTGTTTGGATTTGCATTGATGGGCAAAATGAATCATAGGAGAACAACGACTTTTATTAGATAATTTGACTTTGATTACATGGTGTACTTTTATAGGTATAATATAAATGTAGTCCAATTTCGTATTCTGATTTTCTATTTTTTTTTTCTCCCTCCTGTCAATTTAACGTGTGCCTGTGCCGTACTGTCTTGTTAACAAATCTTCTGTACATTCATTTAATTTGCTGGGCTGTTGTTTTATGTTGAAACAATAATGCCATAATGGGTTGACGCTGACACTACATTGTGTTACACAACAAAATGACTTGATAGGAGAGATGATCTTAATGGGAAGGGAGTATATTATTAGTACAGCTCTGTCATTTGTTTCTCTAGCATTTTAAAATTAAAGTCATTATTTGCACAACCTCTGAGATGAAACCCAATAAAGGTCTTTTTGTTCTCTTTTTCCAGTTGACTTTTTTGATTACAAGGTTCAATGCTAAAAAATAGAAGCACTTTTAGTGGCGTGAATAAATTAAAGCATGGTACGCTTTTTGTTGAATGGAACTTAGTTCTTTGAATGGTCGAAGGTTGCATTTGCTGAAAATGTTTGGTTGATATAATGAGACAATATAAACAGTGTTGAGCTACTTTACTGAAATTAAATACTAATATCTAAGTATTTTTCTGACAACGACAACAGCAAGTGAATGAACCTGTAACAGCAAGCTGCAAGTTCATCTGTGATTCATGATTGAAATTCAGAATACACAATTATGACCCCCAAATTAAAAATACATTTTATACTACTATATTTTTTATATTAGGTTGTCAACTGTGAATATATTAGATAGCAAAAGAATTGGTATAATGATGCCACATGGATAAAAAAGCATCATTCTCCTGACATATTGAGCAAGTGAAGGGAAGATGGCAAAAAATGACGCTGACAATCTTGGTTGAAGATTGTTTCCTTCAAAAGAAAAGAACTCAAGGTTCCATTTTTTCAACATTTGTTCATTCCTTATAACGAATATGACATTAAAATTATATAAAATATGATACCTTGTATACATTTTATAATGATACTGCTGTTTACTGTCTTCTCCAAGCCAAAAACTAAAACTTCTTATTTTTTGTACAATAACACCATGAACAAGTGAACAAAAGCTGGCAGCAGTAGACTCAACGGCATGGTCAATTACCGCATTAGTTATAAATGATATGTGTCTAAACTGTTCTTTTTAACACAATAGGAAACACATGACTATAAAGATGCATGAAAAATTGCGAACTATGAACATCATGTCAATGTACAACGTGCCGTACTGTTTTTTTTGCATGGAAGTTGTTATTTTGTGAAGATTCCGTTTCTACTGTATATTATTTTCGTACATTATGTATAATATATTATTTCATACAAACAACAAAACTATAAAGCTTAGAGACACAGTAAATCTCATCACACAAAACAAAGTTACAGTTACTTATTTTCACAAGCTCATAGGTTTAAATGCTATTATGATATTCGTTGTTGTGCGTAAATATGTAAGTGTCGAAAATATTTTGAAGATGAGAGATTATCATCAACCATATGTAATAAGCATTTATGTTCTACATGCGTTTCATAATTTATGAAAAGCTGAGATATATACGTGTACCTATAAATTTACAAAAGAAGCTTTGCGACCTGCAGCTACAAAAATGATTCATATGATAAGGCAAACGATTCTGTTAATCAGCAGTCATGCTTTTATGGTACTTAGCACTTCTAATTGTTATGTCTGCCCCTGCGCAGTTGCGCATCTTCCCTTTTTCCGTTTCCTTCAATAATCTTTATTTCCATTTTCTGCATTATGCATTCACGTTATTGGAGAGTGTAATAGGCATGACCTCTAAGTTCTCCAAACGAATTATATGCATATTATGTGATTTAATGATGGAAATAAAATAATAGTTGAATGTCCATAAAATTAGTACGGTTCCTTCAATTCCTACTTATATATGTATCATGATATGCATCGTCAAACAACATGGAATTTGGAAAGGGCAACGGCAAAATGACCCTGAGAAAAGTATTGTCCATGTCCACTTGTCTTGGAATAAAAAACTTGACATGCGTAATAACATTCAACGGTTTACGATGACTTGCTACTAAAAAGTCTTCATTGTACAGAAGTATTAATAACGCACTCATGAGGTGCGTGACCCTCAAAACTTCCAAAAAGAATTGTACACACAGTTGAAATGCAAAAATGCTTGCTGTTTCTCTGTTGGTGTGGCACTGTCTATATTCTGATTGTATGACTTTGAAATTATTTTTGATTGGAATCTTATAATTAATTACTATTGTTATCAGAGATGCAAAACGTGACATACCAACCACGTTACTTTTACTTGGTTGACTGACGTCGTCCAACCAGTTATACACAACAAAATACTAAGTTTTGATTTAATGCTTATTCATTTGAATCATTGTACATAAATAGGTATAAAGAAATGTCTTTCGAGGCTATACCACCACAGCGCTTACCTTGGAACCTCGTATTTGCTGGTAGTGAGATGGCTTGCATTTAATATCCAAGACATTTGTATACAAATCAATTAATAAAGTCGATAAACTCCCAATGCTTTAATCATAACTAGATATTTATATTGGCAACTTGCAACTTTACTGATATTTTGATATCGTTACACAACTCCACTTTTAAAAGCAATTTTATCTTTGAATATTACAACTGAAAATTGATGCTTTACTATTTTTATGGTGAAATTAAAATAGGGTACGTACGCAGCAGCACGCGTACTTTTACAATTAGGGCAACCAAGATTATAAGGAACCATAAAATTCATAACATAAACAAATAATCAAATTTTTCAAATAAAATTCACAGCAGCACATAACACAATAATCCTGTCAGATTATTTGAACTATGATAAAAACAAGATGGAAATCTTTTTGCTCCTCTTGTGCTTCAAATCGTGATCATAAATCACCAGTTTTTTTGCCGAAACTTATCTACTAAATTCCCACTACGCTTAATTTCAAAAATAAAAACTTAACCAGGTTGATAAACTTTAACAAAAATACAATCTTTGATAAACGCCTCTCAAGATGACGTTGTCGATTGAAATGATACAGTGAGTGATGGTTTGATCGTACTTATTGAACTTGAAAACTTGTGTGTAATAAACTTGCCAAAAGAAAATCACCAAATTTCACAATCCAAAGCATTGAATTTTAATACTCTCCCATTATCTTTATTGATCCCTCCTTCATGTATGTACCTTTTTTATTTAGACCGGGAAGAGTGATCCATAAAAGAACATTCTTAATTACACAAGATACTTTAACAAAACTCACTTTATTTTTTATCGTTACAGCGAAAATGATAGTACTAAATGTTATACGATATTCTCAAAAGTTCTAAAATGGTAATGCAAAAAAGTTCACAAAATATATTTCTTTTTTAGATGAGATATCCAAGGATCATCATTATGATTCTGACTTTGCCTTCTTTACCAGTAGCAAGCCAGCTAGCTCTATATAAAGCAAACTGAAACACAAAGCACACCAAAGTAAATACACACAACTATTTTGACTTTGTTCTATTTTTTCCACAAGAAACTGTATATCTCTTGAGATGGGTTAATGATAATCATATTTTTCAAACTGATTCCTTTTTCTAACTTGACTTCTTTAGTCTTGTATGGCTTGTGTAAATGGTCTTTCCTGCACACTGCAATTCAAAGAAAATAGCAAAGGAATGCTATTATTATGATGATTGCAGTTAATATAGTAAACTCCCTTCTTTAAATACTTATGCACATGTACGTTATGCTATATTGTTACGTTACATATTAGTTCATTGTGCATAGCATAACCATTCATTGTACAGTGATACAATTACCACCGACTTGACTATCGTAATATAATACTATTTTTTGCACTCCCCTTTCTTCCCTTCATCATCACTCATAAAGTCGCTAGACACTCACTCACATTTTATTATAAGCGGCCTGCGCAGTTCAGCTCAGACTGTGTAGAACGTGTGCACAACGATCAAACTTAAATATATCCGTAGGAGGGTACACACAGATGGACAAGGGTGAGTTGAAAGAGTTGAGTGTGAGGGTGGAGTAGCTTTACAACGAAATGCGCTGCGAAACAGAAACCATACATAAAAATTCATACAAATCACTCTTGCAAATATAGCATGATTTCAAATCAGAAAAAAGTAGTATAGCAGTTTGTACGTATCAGCGATATTTTGTGTAACGCTACAATAATAGTCTGAGATATCACGGTAATACTATTAGAAATATTCTTGTTAGAACATTTGTGGAATGCACTAAACACAGAAGCAGTACTAATAAAATGTAAAAAAAAGTTTGTTTAAAAACTTAATACACAAAGGTTCATGCATATATAAAAAAGTAATAATGTAAAAAATTCTATTAAATTTATTAAATCTTTAATCTAACTGGGAGCCGCGATTATTAATACTGATTACATTGTTGTTATTAGTGCGTTTGGAGCTTGCAAAACCGCACAAAACTGACAACAGAAGAGTTTTTTAATATTATCATTTTATATCGCGTAGCGAGTGTCGAGGCAGCTACTGAACTGACTGACAATAAAACTGAAAAGTGCTTTATTCACCTAGAATCTGTAGTGCATATTATATGCTATCTCTAGCTTACTTTCTCATAGACAAGTAGGTATGCCAAATGTGAAGATGTGTATTTAGGTATTTTAAAACATTAATCTAGTATTAATGAATGCACAAGACAAGACACAGGACGGCAGGTACATACTATGCAATGGCAGAGCTTTAAAAAGGAAGCTGAAATGCAGAGGTAAAAAATACAGTTTTGTCTCTAGATTCGTTCCTTCTTCTCTTGCACACGATACATTTACATTCGAGCTTATCTCTTTCGTCTTGGCTGTCACTCCACCTTTAGTACTATCATCATGCAAAAATGTTAGAATGGACCTTTATATTTACTTAGGATATGATGATATGATGATTGCAGAGAGAATGGACACGACAAGACAACTACAGAAGAGCCAGAGAGGAGGACAGTTCTTTAAGGCAGCCAAGAATTGGTAACAAACAAGTCCATGTTTTATGCAGCACATCATCAAGAAATGTATGCCTAAATCTACAATGCACATACTTCACAACACAGCGCTATACAACTTACCGCTACATCATCGTCAAACCATCATCCTCCACTTCTTCATTGCAGAGGTAAAAAAAACTAAACAGTGAAGTGCATAATATTCTTTGCGGTATCACATCATCGTACATCCTAGGTATCATCCTTCCTTTAGGTACTTACAATTCTTTTTTAAATTGTAAAAAAATATTTACATCAACAACAATACTCCCTCAATCTAACGCTAAAACGCATACACGATGATTTTTAAACAAGGCAGAAAACCCACCAACTGGTCTGGTGTACCAGCAACAATAATGAGGAGGAAGAAACGGCGCTTGTAGACTGTACTACGCTTTGAGCTATTCGCAATGTTGACTAACAACAATCAGTGTTTTTTTACATGTACGTTATTAACAAGGCACTGTCTGTTATAAACGCACCCACAAAATCACCTAAGCTTTAGATGAACCTGTTATGTGATGATGGGTATGTACTCATGGTGCTGTGGAAGGAATGGAAGGGTTTTTAAAAAACTGGGTACTGCATATACGCTTGCATGAGACTTCTATATTAGGCATACCTGAATACAATGTGGATTGGATAGAGTTTTAACAAAGAGATTCTGCATTTTGATTTCTTCAACAATGCTATGGATTTCGTCGTATATCTAATGCTACGATATGTCGCACTTGTGCATATTCTTTTCTTATTTTTGAAAAGTGATGCCCTAATCTAGGGCCACGACAATTTTAAATACAGGTACTAACAAGCTTAGCTAAACGATAATTTTTTTTATAAAAAGGAATACTTTAAGTGTTAAAATTGTGTGTACTGTGCACCTTATTTTGGTGTAGGCGAGCCCATGTCTTTTTTATTGTAAAAATAGCCAATAATGCTTCGCGCATTTTGCCTACACATTTAATCCACTTTTCTTGGCTAGCTATAACTCAAACAAAAAACGATAATCATCACGAAATTGCCTTAATGTATAATGGTGAATGTGAATGTCTTTGCAATATAGAATTCTTATGTGAGCATCATCAGGACAAACTTTTGTCGAAACATGACTGCGTTATAAATACGTGCGAAATATAGAGTGTTTCCTTTGAAAGTTCTCAAATCAGAACATTTATGGGTATACTATATATTTTTCTACTAGAATTGTTTAAACCCTTTGAAAATCGACTGTGTTGGGAGACTCCATAGTGTATCAACAGAGTTGTTGGTCTGCTTTTAAAATAAATGCATTTAGGCTTAACTTTCTTATGAGAAACTTGTCTTAAGTTAAGCTGTAGGGTTGATTTATGCGATAAGCGACAATCAATTTTCCCTTTCTTTTCCCATGTTTTAGATGAAAGTAGTTTTAAATTTTATTCTGCCGTCATTGCAATAAACAAAGTGTAAGTATTGAAAATGCAGTTCAGAGAAAATTGATGTCACGAATTCATGTTTACAGCCTTACTTTATTGCGAGCCGCTAAATGTAAAATGAATTATAAAATTAGATTTTTTCCCTTAAAGCGTCGAACCAATTACAGAGAAATTTTACAAAATCTATCAACAATCAAGAAATTGCCTTAAAATATGTATTTCAGTCTGTGTATTACAATGATTCATCTTAAAATATTCCATCAGATTTCACGAATTTATTGTTGTACAACTGACATTAGCATTTCTGGGTGCTTTGTTCACCTTATTTAAACTGATTGGCATCCGCATAATAATACCAATGTAAACCTGAGATTAGCACAAAAAATATACACAAATTAATTCAACTTGGAAAAACATACTTGATGATGAATGAAATTTGGAGAAAAAATCATCACATCACGAACTAGATGTGCTGCTACATGCCTGGTAAAGCAAGTTTTCCTACTGCATGCCGGTTACGTTTGCGTTGACTATGATGTATAATCTGTAATTTCTACCTTTCGAGATAATGCATATAGTTTTTCTGTGCCTGGTACTTCATCGCCATTACATTGTGAACAAAGTATGAAAGAATTAAATAAATATTCGTAGGCATATTTTAGTTAATGATTCATCATGACATCATCAAATCTCATCATTGCTCAGTAGTTGTTCTCGTATTTGCATTTGATCTTATTTGTCTCTCAAATTCGATCTCAACTATCTTCTTCAAGTAACATAATCTATTTGATTTGATACTATATCACAAGATGTGCTTATAATACTGATTGACACAAGACAAAAAATTTGCTACGATTGCAAGGAAATGGAAAACCCTGAATAAAATGAATGAATGACATCACTCAAGCATGAAAATGAAATTCTTCGAATAAAAAATATCACGACAATGGGAACATATTGAAAATAGTGTCATACATTTTGATTTTGTTTTGTTGATATTTAGTTGATTGCTTATTTAAGATTACAATAATTCTTTTTTGCATAAATAGACAGTGCTCAATTGCTCATTTCCAGCAGGAGGCTTGCCATTTTTGCTCAATGCACATTTAATTTTGCTCCCTCATCATAACTAAAACGTTCATGCATACATCAATCGAAAATTACGTAAAAGGGTGCTCAGTTCTGCTGGCTTACTTTCCATTTTGATTTTTTAGTTGTACAATTGTATTCAATTTAGTCTTCGTCGGGTGACATGATTGTTAACTGAAGCCTGTTGCAATTTATGAAAGATGATCTTGTCGCAAAAATGTTGAGTAACCGCAACAAATGCAGAGCACTTAACACCTCATGCAGCTCAACTATTTCAAAATGCACTCATTTAATCCTAAATCTCAGAATCTGACTGCACTAGTGCAAAATCTCAAATCCTAAGTGTTCAATATAATATCATGTAAATGTATTCCATCCATTATTTCAAATATATTTGACAATGCTTTCAAATTTATGGTAGTATGAGATGTTTGTTGGAATCGGGAAGTGTCAACTCCAAACCTTTTAAAGCAAAGGTTTCCGTTGTCTCTTTATTCTTTAGTGACAAGTGGTGATCATGATGATACATTTGTGTCGATAATAACTGTGAGAGTTACTAGATAGTACTCTGTTTATCATGATTGCTATCTCTACTTGTGTTGGTTGTTTTGCTTATGATTATGACTATTCTTACTTCCCATTTTCTCAGAAGCACATCAGATACATTAAATGCAGTAATGTATGAAATTTGCCCATTCATATATATGGAGACTATAAAAGGGACATGATTGTGCGTACTTTTTAGTAGCAAAGTATAAGTGGCATCAATAGAGAAATTTCATTCACATAAACTAACGACAACAGCAAAAAAAAAGGTCGACATAATATTGTTTTTTTTACAGATTTAAGTGCACATAAAAGCACGAGCACGACTACGCTTTTTTATGTTGCAAGTGTTTATTGTCTTCTTTTCTTTAACCACAACTCAAGTATCAAGTTTAGACCTCGTTTTGCACTGGCTATCAAGATTGCCAAAATTGTTGCCATTTTCGTACTCACATAAACATTATACTCTCATAAAATAGTATACGTTCGGATTATTGATAAGAGACCAGCTTCTTATAACTTTTTCACTTTTTTTGCTTCTATTGTAAAAACTGACCCCGACACACTTCCGCCTCCTATTTTTACAGTATCATTACCACTCATCATCATCTACCCATTGTTAACGTTTTAACAATACGCACATATGTAAATGAGATCTAAGTAAGCCAGTATGTGCAAACAATGGGAAACCCGGTAGATTGACAAAAGTTGAAGTCAAAAATGTTCGTAAAAAATGCAATTTACTTCTTTCTATCCAATTTCTTTTTATAGACTTAATTTTAGATACGCACGACTTTTACAATGAAGGGAAGATGAATCGTCAATGAATTGTATGTTCTTTGCCACTAAAATTCAGTCTTTGCAAAGATTTTGACTCAAGACTTCTAAAGTTAAAGGGGTAAAAAATTTATTTACACAAAAACTTAAATGTTTTTCTTTATCGCGCCGCGCTTCACATACTGTTTAAAATATGCCATTTAATTTAAATGCTTTTCAGATGAAAATTGCATACTTAAAATTTAGGTTGAATGCAATGCAATAAGTGGATTTTTATCTATAATCTTCAGCAGTTTTATTGTTTAAAAAGGGACGAAAGAAGACAGGCACTCACACTTTCTTGATGTTATTGGCTAGCCGTCCATAATTTTACGGTAATTGGAATAACATAAATTTACAAAATTATCCAATAATTTTCTGTGTAAAAATTTCTTCAGAGTTAATCACAGATAATAATCTGACGCATTGAGCTTGCTTTTATTTTTCTCTGAATAAAACATTCTCATCTTTCATTGCTGATTCTGATGGACATATACACTAACGAAAACATGTTAAGCATACACTTTTATATGCACTGCACAGGTTTGTGAGCAAACCTGAGTCATTTCACTTTCCGCTGACTTCACCGCAAAATTAATTTGAATGTTGCTTTGATAAAAAATGAATATTCCGTCATTCAATATTTAAGCATTGTCCTTGAGAAAGATAAGCAAACTTAATGAGGTAAACAATGCTATTGTTGCAAACCTCTACTTTACTGTGTAACCAATTTCACTCAAATTTTAATAGACGCACACACAAACTTCCTGGTCCACTCCGAGACTTTCCCACACCCAACCGAACCCAAGTCTCATTTATTTCTCTAAACCACAAAAACTTGTTTTGAAGTTAATTACATTTCCTTAATAGTCTATTATTGTCTGCGATTCATATGTGCACCAATTGCACTATTGCCTATTACTTTGTCAACTTTATCCACATGAACAATTCAATTTAATTTAAACGGTGAAAATTGAAAAAGACACCGCACCGGCGATGAAAATGTCTTATGAATATTCGTCTGGGGTACGCTGCTCATCTGTCAGATCAAAATGAATTTGTTGATAAACACAAACTGATTGATTGAAATGTGCTTTCTGGTTTGCTTTACAGCATTTAGTAACACAACAGGTTTACAAACACACACATGCATGCTCACATGAATGAATGAATGAATTTTTATGATTTTATACACCAAAGCTTGCGTTGATGCAAGAGAACAACACTATCTTTATAGCTTTTAATTATAGTGCCATACAGCAATCCAATCCAGTTAAGAGTTTAATATGCTGCCATTAAAGTGTATTCCGAAGATGAGTAAATGTGTTTTACTTTTTTTGGCGAGCAATCGTAATGGTAATTGATCTGCTATATTTATAATAATACCTTTTCCTTTCAAAATGCCAAATTACAGCTTCAAGTTGGATCAGACCAGTTTATGTGGTACACGCAGCTCCTCCACACTTAAAGAGGTATATTAACATTTTTCTTGAATATAATTTAACAAAACTGAAAATGACAGACGAAATAGCATCAGCTGTATATACAGTACAACTGCTGAAAATGTTAAACAAGTGCACGATACCATTAATGATTACGCTGATGATGACTTTTGAATCTCTACTCTGTTTGAAAAAAGAAATAACATGCAAAAGTCGAGTCTCTCTCGAAATTCTCAGCACAAATCGTAAATACAAAACTTTGCTTTGTTGGATTTCATTTCATGTAGTTTTTGTGATAATAACGATGATCTGCTCTCTGCAGAAGGGAAAAATAATGATGAATGAATGTGCAGTCCGCAGTGCAGTATATAGTGTATTATGAATATGATGAGAATGAGACTATATTGCCTCATGCAAATATTAACGCTTTAAAATAATATGCTTTTGATGTACTTTTCAAAATTTGAAATATGTAGCTTAACCAACAATTCTATCATTATTTATAACACCACAATAAGCTAAAGTTATCTTTACATATATGAGCAGTTGGCAAAAGAATTGATGCTGTTTTCATTTATATACCTATATTTAGGTTTTACTTACATTCATTTAGACAGACTTTGTTTGTGAGAGAAGCTAGCAAAAGTTATTTGCTGTGTTGGTAGTATACTTGTGTGAGAGTGAGTAAGCAAAGCCTGTTTCCACACGTTGGTAATTGGTAGTAGTATTATAAAGCTGGTGAATGTAGTCTAGTCAAGTTAAATTATGTATCAGAGAAGAGTGTTTATTGTAAAGCAGTTTTGCACTCTGAACACACATCAAACCAAAATCCACACACACGAGTAAAGTTGAAAGTTATTGTTATGATTTTATGTTTTGTATGTTCTTGCGATTGGAATAATGAGTATTAAGATTTGCTGTATTATAGCGCACTATTATGCAGTAGTAGTTCTTCTTTAGTAAAAGTAGAGTAGTATGCAGTTAGTTTTTATCTGACTGACTGACGTATTGTCTAAAGTTTGCTGCATCAGTTGACAGTAAACATGATTTAAAAGGAAGAGGATGATGGTATATCATCATAATATTATCATCTTCCTTTTACACGCACGCACTCACTCCACTCACTACTCATTAGTTTGAACATTTAGTCACAAAGAAGACGTATTTTATTTAACTAAGTATTACGTTCACAGAGACAGTACAATTGTTTATTTTTGCTTAAAATTTGTAAAATAATCTTATTTTCAGAATATACCATACAGCCAAACATATACACAGTCAAAATATTAAAAAAATATTTTCCTTTTTTATTTTTAAAGTTTATAATTCACTGACACCACACACCACACCACATAGTATATCATAATCTCATGACAGCCAGCAGCAGCCGCATGTAGCATTTCCTTATAAAATGTATCGCAGTTAAATATAAATCAGTGTTTTGCTAGTATACTTTTTAAGATGATGATATGCTGGTTGTATTGGCAAACTAACTTGAGTAAAAGTAAATAGGCTCGTCTCATACACAAACGTTGTTTTACACTAATGATTAGTTTTTTTTAATGAGCTCGATATTTTTTTTGCAGATAGAAGCAGGTTAGTCAGTCGTTACGTTAGCTTTTCTTTATTAGTAAGCACACAACAACACACAGTACACAGTCAGGTCAAGTGTAAAGGATTAGTTTTGCTGTTAGGGAATCATTATCATGAATGTTGAAATAATGCAGATTTGCAGTGTGATGTGATGATCAAGCTGTCAATTACTGCACTTAAATCACTTGTGAAAAAGAATATGATGTATGTACGTACTACTTACTTTTGATTTTTGCTGTGCTGATTATTTAGCACATTTTTTATTAATTTGTTTGGTAGACACAACTTTATTGATTATAATTTTCAGTGAAAACTTTTAATCAATATGCATTTGTTGGGTTTAACGATGATATTGAGATAAAAATCGATGAAGTCAGAGATGATGATGAAACAGTTTTAATGGAAGTGTTTTTATAAATCTTTGAAATAGTTGCTGAGTAAAAAATAAAAATTTACTCAGCTAAAAACTGAACTATTTCTACTACACTTCTGTTCCAAAAAGACAGAAGACCAGAAGTAATCTTTTTCAAGCTGAAATGAAGTAGCCGCCGATGTATGGAAACGGATCCAGGTTGGCTGAGATGTAGTTGGATAGGAGGAGGATATTCACATCACAACAAGAGTGGTGGTAGTAGTAGGGAAAAAATAGTGGTTCCTACATTGCTTAATACCTAAAAATCATATACACAATATACACATGAACAAAAAAGAATGAGTCATGTCATATGAGCATTCTCTCGGAGAGACCATCAACATCAACCACAAAAACCTACCCACCTTTAAACCTGTAATTTGTTTATGCACACCTACATCCTATATAATATGAGAACCTCTTATAAGAATATACTCACAGTTTTTCTGTACGGGTATTTGACGTAAATACTTAGTATGACATGAGCATATATATATCTAAAGCCAGTACCGTTCTATATGATGATATAATATTATATGCTGAGTTTACGATCTGGGATACCGTTTCACTATTTTGGATCAAGCTAAACCACATCATGACCACCATAATATCTAATCGTACCAAAGTGACACTTGTATAGGTGCTTTGTTGGCTGAAAGCCTGTCTTGGGATTTTGCAGCATAATAACCTAACCGTATAACAGCGAACAACGCTTTTCGACGGAATACAGGTATGCCTTGTTTATCTAATAGATATGCAATGCGGCTTGACAAATTTTTGTAGTAAGCACTAATTTTTCCTGCTTAATTTCATAATCATAATCATGTAAAAGCATACATATCTCATACAGATTAGACAGAATAATAAATTTTTTAAAGGTTTTGTAGTTTAAACTGTGGGAGTTTTAATAGTAGTTAGAAAACATAATAAAAAATAGGATTGACCATCATCACGACTGCCATGCATCATGAGAAAAACTGAAATTAATAAGTTATATGAACCCACCCAGTGAAGTTTCAGCAGTTGATATTAACATAATCTCGTATTATTTTGGCTTCTCCGTGTTTACACTGTGTAATACGAGGTTGTAAAGTCGTTGTGGCTTTTTCTTGCTTTATCTCTCTGGATGTTATTATGGGTTAGGCCAACAGCCAAACCAAACCAAATGGGAGATAAAAAAAAGTATATTATGATGACAGTAGGCCAGGCCAGAAGAGAGAGAAAATTATGTTGAGTTTTGTGTTTGAATGGGCTGGTCTCGATGAAACAAATGAACTGATCGCACAGCTACACACTTTTCCTGATGCAGTTTAGCTTATAATATGGAATAATTATTGCATTGCATCTGATGATTCGTCGCAATTACAAATTGTAATTTACAACACAATACAAAATCGACCCACACCACACACAGTCAGCCGCAGCAACATAAAGATGATCATGTCATGCCGTCACCATTATTATCATACAGAACTTGTATCATGCTCATCAGCCCCATATAGAACAAAAAAACCACATTGGGCTCATCCCAATTAAAATGTGCATAATTATTCACAATTTACATAGTGGATTCAATGGAAAGATGACACATTTTAATTCAATTCATTGCTCATATCAAATCAACTCTGCAGTATTTTTTTGTGGTGTGTCGGTTATTTCAGAAAGGTTTTCATCGTCGTGACGTGACTTTGATGACCACAACATCACGAACACCCAACACCATTATAAAAAATATGTAGGTTTGTCCTTTGTTGTTAAAACATGAATGCTTGTTACATCACAAAACTATTTTTGTCCAGAAAATTGTTGAAAATTAGGATGAACAAATGAAAAAGTGGAGGAAGCACGTTTTGAGGAATTTTATGTAGGAAAAGTAAGACACGAATCCGTTTTATATTTTAAGATTAATTAATTTAATAATACAAGTTACTTTGAAAATTCACTTGAGGAAACATGAAAAATGATTACATAAAGTTTGAAAGATCACGGACGAGTCTTTATTAATTTTAAATGTAGATATGTACGTTGTACGACGTATATTTAAGTAAATTTTCAGATTAATAGTATTTCAATTCCAAAAATTACAAAGTTTTATGGAAACAGAAGAAAGTTAAGTACACTTGTGCATTATTTCCTTCGTCGTTTGTTTGAACATGGTTGCACATTTGTAGATGTATAAATTAATTTCATAAAAAAGTTTGTACTGCACTTAAAGTAAATTCCAGCGACATCAGATTTCAGATTCCACACATCACTCATTATTATTATGGCTTAAAACCTTTTTGCGGAATAACCATGTAGTCGTATCTCATGTGTCATCACGTCACATTATTCTTTGCCTATCATACTGGGTGGAGTGATGCAGACAAACTGACTCCTCACGAATAACGAAGCCACATCTTGAAACTTTTTTAAGTAAAGCGAAACATTTAGTGACTTAAAAATGTTTGCTTGTTGAAATATGAACGATGAACGGGTCTTGATTCTTGATAGCACTTTTAAAGAAAAGTGTATAATTTTTCATGTTGGTGTGTATTTAGGCATGGATGTCTTCTTGAGTATGATTTTTGTAGATTTATGCATGGATGATAGACACAAAGAGAAAACTAGTTTTTACTTCTTCTTTTTTGATTTATAAGAGTTTCAACTTGAGTCGAACTGAAAGGAAAAACAAAGTAAACTTTCATTCAATTCGGATGGCAAACTGTACTCATTTTAATTTACATTGAATTGATAATAATAATGTTACATAAAAATTGAAAAAAATGAGTGAGTTATAGTACAAGATTTTTTTGTTTAATTATTTTGATATATGAACTAAACGATCCATTATATTTTTTAATACTATATAATTTGAAACAAGTTGATAAACACACAATCACAAAGCTTTGGTCTCGACATTTGAATATATACACAGAAGTTTGTACAAAAAAATCTATCATGATTCGGTTTCCAAAATAACACACTATCTCAATCACTGCTTTTGCTAACACTGCAAAAAAGTGAAACTGTTTCAGAAGAAAACAAATTCTGCCAGTTTCATGATTTTTTCACAAACATATACACCAAAAGTGTTGACTGTCTGCTCTGCGTATGCAATGCTATATACTTTGTTTGTTTTGGTTTCTGTAATCCTTTTCCTACTTTGTACGATTATTACATTACACTAGAGATTTTTGGTTTTTAAAACTTTAAATTCCGGTTCATTTTGGTATTTTTTTGCAAAGAAATAATATCAAATGAATATAGGTACATACATACCTACATATGTACATTCGATATTAGTGTAAACAGAAATTATATGTAAAAGAAGAGGATTGACCCGTGATGACTTTTTCAGAAACCCATTATAGGCTATCATACATACATTCCCAATATCTGTAGTATTTATAACTATAACACTAGTAAAAGTACTAACGATTTTAAGTAGGCTGGCATACCGCATAAACATAGTTTTGTGGCTGCTTCATATATTCCTCTACTTCCTATACATATTGCTCATTAATTTCAACTTGGAGAGATTTTCTTGGCTTCTCCCGTTCACATGTTCAGTTAAACTTACCAGTATTTTTTTTGTTCCTTTGCCTGCCACACACTGCCAAATTGAGTTGGGAATAGGGAAATGCATTCCAAGCCCATCCAATTTGAGTGGTAAGCAATTGAGCCAAAGTAGTATAATGCATTACATTGCAACAAAATGTTTTAAATGACATACATAATAAGTATGAACTTAGTGGAATGTCAGAAAAGAGGATGTGAAAGATTCCATACCCTCTCCAAAGACTTTTTGCTCAAGAAAAAAGAGTTAGTGTGGTGTAAGCAAAACTCATATAGGAAATGGAGGACGTATACCATCAAACTTGCAGACAAACAAAGCTGATAAATATTGTTGTGGTAGAAGAGAACAAGTCAGCGGGAATATGCCGAACCGATGCCAATGTAGTAAGTAAAATACAATTACAGCACAAACTTATCTATGAGTGAAGAAAACCAGAAGTGCCAATGCTTACGTCTGTGGTTTCTTTTTTGAAATTCTCATTTCTTTGATTGTTTTTTGGTGATATATGGGATGCGGGTGTGGACTGCTGCTTACACACGTCACTGGTCTGGTGCCGAATCGAGTTTAGTTTATTGCTATGAAATGAAATGAAGTCGTGTGCTCAATGCTACTTACATGTATTACTGCTTTGATGGGTATGACATGGCATGCGATGATGATATGATAATTATTTACTTGTCTAAATTTGTATCTTCAAAGGTTGAAGTGTAACCGTTTGGGACCAAAAAACGTTCGTTTTAGAATTGGGTAATGGATACATAAAGCATGTCCGGAAACCATTGCAGCATTTTTTGAAGCTTATTGATTAAAAACCAGAAGCAGTATATAAGTAAGCA
>JAQFZH010001878.1:0-18856 GCA_034695485.1 Entomobrya nivalis
CACATGTAATCAAGAGAATTTGTATAAATACAGACTGAAATCGAATTTTTGGGATAGCATTTTATGTATGGATAGAATATTACTAACTAACTTTCACCATATCATGTTTCCGAAGAACAGGAGTACAAAGTGTACTTGACTATACAGGTATGCGTACATTTTCCCCATGCAATCAGTAATATGATTGCAAACCTTGTATACAAAGAGTACGGTATGTGCATTATTGTATCAGTCATCTGTCCTTCACCCTTCTAGCCAACGTACATTTTACCAGACTTGCTCCCATTTTCATCAAATATTGTTGTTTGCTTTATATTTATCTTTAGTTCGACTCGACACTGCATTTTTATCATCACCGTTTCATCGTCAGAAAATAATATTTCGTAATCATCATCATGATCTCCGCAAATACAGTCAGTTTGGAATATGATAAATTCTTATTTTACACGAAATCGTTGTGATCATTAGTAAATGTTATTAAAAGGATCGATTTGATTTGCTGTGACTGCAAAAATACTGAAGAGGATACAGACGAATTTTGCAATATTGCAATTTCTTATATGTTTAAATATAAAAGTAGTACAATTATGCGCATCGCCTATATATTTTCGTTTTCTCATTCAGAGAATAGCATTTAGCATTACAGCTTGTAAAGCACGTTTTCTCATGCTGAACAGTTTTTATCTAAAACCCTTTTATACACACTATGTATGCAGCATGTTTGCTAGTTTGTATGAATATCACGAAGAAAGTTTTCCAAGCTCAAATTATCAAGTAATACAACTGTGTTGTATGTATGCAGTAGTGTCAGGCATCTTGCTGCACTGTTTCAGCTGGTAGAATGGAGTAAATCCAAATATGCTATATACAGAGTAAGTGTATATCCAGAGTTCCCAGACTGAATGTAAAACTTACACATCACAGAGTGAAGGATTTAGAGCCACTGATGTAAAGCAGTGAGAAAGACGGGGGAAAATGGTGAAAGAACTGGTAAAGCTCCTGCTGTTTCCAACACCAGCTCATGCGCCCCTCGCACAATCAATTGATTTTTAGTGACGCTCGAACTTTCATACATTCCTTTTTTCCATATTCCGTATAATTCCACATAGTAATATAACATTATACATATAACTATGGAGTGAACGTCAGGTAAGTATGTATTCATTCATATATAAACTTCGTAGGTTGTTATGTTATGCAGTTATATTTCATGGAGCACTATTCTAGGCTTCCCATTTTCATGCATGTATGCGAGTTGCTGACGTTATTCCTTTCAAAATCCGCCATTCTCACCAGCAGGCCTACAACTTTTACCAGAGAATACCAGCATATGTATAGAATAACACACCATCACCACCAACCAGTACACTTACCATAATAATATGCATCAAGAACGGAGAAAACAACTAGTGCAACTTTGGTAGCAGCAGCAACACTTACATATATATTTCACACTTATATTTTTTATAGAACATAAACATTAGCATCAACACCGCCACACAGGTTTAATATTGCATATAGTTTGCCCCTGGAAAAATACGAGTGCACGAGGACAATTCAAATTGTACTGCGAATACTACTTTTTGGCTAACTTCATTTACATCCATGCCCATATAAGCGTATTATGTTGATGCTTTTTGTCAAAAAGATGAAAGTGCATGTACATACTTTACTATACATGCATGCATATATATTTTCATTAGACAATTAATGTACACAAAGTGTAAATTGTAGTTTTAAATCCCCTTCGTTAGTTTTCTTAAAGAACTTTCTCCAAATGATTTAAGACTATGAACATTGTATATATGTATCATACACATAGTACACTTTGTGAACATGTAACACCGTCATCACCACCACCACTACCACCATTCACTTCCACCGTCCTCGGCAGCAGTGTAAGCAACATTAGTTTCCATCCTTTCATTTTTTACTCTAAAATAGGGCTCCCTGAAAAAACAAAAGTAGTGGCACCGCTACAAGCTACAAATATTGCAAACATTTCTTCCAATTTACATTTATTTCTCTCAGGAAGTTCTTTTATGGATTTCATTTTCAGTGACATTGCAACCCATTCTGAAACAAAAAGCAGTGTAATTGCTTCCATGAAACCATTGAAACCAACCAACCATCTACCCAGCATGTAAAAAAAGGGTTTCATAGACGGAAACATAGAATGGCATGGCATAAACTGCTATGCTAGATATTTCCATTCTTACAAAGCACTACTCCAAACTCATGATGCTACTTACTATATGGTTGAAAGAGTTATGAGAAAGAATTGCGATTGAAAAGTTAGTACTAGTTGTGCAAAGACACGGTTGGATGGTATAATATAATGTAAACCTATACGAAACTATCTATGTGCAAAAAATATCATTATATGTAAGCATTCCTTGTAAAAAATACTATTTCATATCATTATCACTATCATCAACCAACGAACCGTTTTCTTTCCTGAAGGCTCTCTCATACACATCACATCTCACCACTACACTACCATACAGCGTATATAACTTGTACAGACACACGAAACCTTGTTCAAGCATACTTTCTCCTGTGCCCCGTGTACTACGTATGTGTACGTGAGGCAGTAAACAACACAGTTTTTTTCTTTTTCTTGTGTGCCAGCATAGTCGCGCGAGTAGTACAGAAAGAACCCCTATGCCCTAAAACTATAGTGAGACTGAAGAAATAGAATCGCTTTGCTCTACAGAGAGTACAGAAGGGCAGCATTGCATCGCATAGTCATCGACGCCTTCTCCGTCATCATTTTCATAGCCATAGTATAACCAAAGATCACTATTATTTCATCACGGAGAAAGTCTACTACACTGTCATTTTTATATCAACAGAGAGCTGGAGTGCTTCATTCAATAGTATTATCATTATCTCTTATGTATCAGCCCAGCACAACAGCAGCACTACTACCACAGTTGTAAATTATAGTTCTCTACATCAGTTTTGTACATGTGTACGTACATCAACAGCGAGTAATATTAGCACTGACTTTGGAAAAGATCTATTACTTTATTTTTCCAGTTCACAGTCTTATTCAGCCAAGTCAAGTCAGTTGTTGCTGAATAACTATTAAGAAAAAGACACGAAAAGTATTGAGCTCTCTGTTTATCCTGACTCTGGAAAATAACCGTTTTTTCACAACGAGAGAACAATAATACCTCCATAAACAGAACAATAATAGTGTTGACGTATTATATCACTTAATTAATTGGAAGCACTTCATTACCAATTTTTATACTCAAATAATGAGCAGTCGACATCCCACCAGTTTAGAAGAAAGTCATAGTTCCAATATTAAGCCAGTGAAGTAGTATAATTGACTTGTGTTTTGATAAATCGTTTAAAAAAATGTGTTTGTAGTTGCTTTTCTCTCTAGTAATTTCACAGTATTTTTGCAATTTTTTTATCGCAAACTCAAGAAAATCGGCACAATTTTTATCTAAGTTTTTGAAAATATATCTTTTTCAGAGAAAATTACACTATTGAATTTTAAACTTATTTTATAAATTTATACTGCACTACAAAAAGTTTCTACGTTTGATACGATTACTGTAAAAATATTCTTATTGGCTCATTTACAATTTGAATTTACTCTTGTTTGTCTTGTTTTCTCTGGCGAGTTTATTTGCAGTTTTATTAGTTTAAATAGCAAAAGTGCCAAACTAGGAATATTGGAAAGAGAATACTATCAATGCTTAAATTGGGTGCTCGTTTGGAACACAAATTGATAACTTTTGGTACAGAGACATTTAAATTTCAAACATTACTTGTATTGTGATTGCTGAATATCAAAGAAAGTGACAGCACAAGTGACGAAAAGAAAGCTGAGAAAGGAGAAAGTGCAATTTTCTCTCTTGTAATTTCAAAGTCAACAGGGGATTAACTGAAATCCTAAACCCTGAAATTTTCTCACCAGTTTGGTTTGCACCAGGCAATGAGGGATGAAGCATCATGCTGCTTGGACCGCAGCACTAGATCGAGACCAAAGGTCATCATTATCACAATGGGGGACTGGCCATCCTTCTCCATTCTTTCATACTTCCTACTAGTTTCTGCTGTCATCCTGAGCCTTGGCCAGGCAGCTCCGGAAGTATTTACAAATTCGTTTTTTGTTCGACTAAATGGAGAGCATGGACATGATGTGGCTAACAATATTGCTAAACGAAATGGATTTGAGAACCTTGGACCGGTAAAAAGAAATTCTTAGATAATTTGCATCTCTTTTATATGTTTTATTTAGAACAATAAATTTCACTATTTCATTCGGTTCGAGTTATGAAACTAAAATTCTTTCCCAAAAGTTGTAATGCGAAATCTTGATTCACGTATTTATTTTAGTATTTAAATTTAAAGCATGCATATTCCTAGTTGGATTTTAAAAATATATATTTTTTATTTATGTTATTCATTGAAGCTTTAATTCATTTCCACAGTTTTGTTATGTAATCATAAAGTAATCATACGGGGCTATGTTATGTAATTTTGATTCTTAATTTTTGTAAATCATCAAAGGTTATGGGATCAAAGTCCGAGTTCCACTTTGTTCATCGAGGCTTGAATCATGCCCGCACAAAACGAAGCGTTCCACATACTCGTCTACTGAAAGCTGATCCTTTGGTAAGACTCCCACATCAACTCACTCGGCTCCTTTCTAAGATTAAAAACATCTAAAAAGCCTTTGAAATAGCTTATACTTAATGAACTGAGAACATAATATGAGTTAAAATAAGATTTATAATGATGAACTATTTGCGTATTTAGAAATGAAAATTGCATTAAATTTACACTAGTGTATGTTTGTCTTATTTTATCAGGTAATAACCGCAGTTCAGCAAAGTGGATTTCGTCGCGAGAAGCGGGGCTTCAACACTCTCAAAGTAGAGAATTTAGTAGCTATACCGCTCACACACAATGATCCTACGGATCCTTACTTTGTCTACCAATGGTACCTGGTAAGTTTGTACACTTTATACTCTTTAATAATCCTACCAAGTTCTTGCTGAAACAACTCGCTTACTTTGCATGGCGAGACATGTTATCATAATCATATCTCACATACAAACATATTAGGCAATATAGTCATGCTTGTATTCAAATGATTTGTCTTTCATGTTATATTCATGAGTTATCTGAAATGACGACACCTCTGACATTGAGTACCTTACTTTCATCTCATCATACTATTGACAAATCATTTGGTACGCCATAGTGCTAGTCAAATATTTAGTTTTCACTGCATATACACTATTACATCTAGTATAACACATAACGACGGCAGTAGCAACGACTTGTTCTTGTTTGCTAAACAGCATCGATAAAAGTAAAAACTAATATGTAGTAAAACGTCATACGTCCACAACAGAGCACAATGACACATCGGTGGCGCGACTTGAATTAAGCAATATGGATGCTTCGTATGACTTACATAATTCTAGTTAGCTTTATCGAAGCAGCATTGTGAAGTCAAGTAATTTTGTACAGAGGATTTTATAGCGCCAAACGTGTCACTAGCAAGCTTAACGCATTTCGTATGAAAGTGAAGTGGGCATTGAATTATAATTGTAATTTCCGTGAATGCGGTACTCTACCTTCTTGCTTGAGCATTCTCCTCACCAAGCACGCTAAATAAGTAATAAAACATATATTTGTTGTTGTAGTGTGTAGGTAGAGGGATGCTCTATTACCATTTTCATTTCGTGATTATAGGCATTTACAAAGGTTTAAACTTTCGGTATTTACCTTATATCCTGCATGGGTACATCACATCTTTTGTAAGTACTTGCAATAGAGAAAGCACAACAACCAACACTATGGCTATGGCTCTTTTAAAACAGGAAATAATGCTCTAATCTGTATACATGATGGGATGTAATAATGGCATCCTATTTACAAAAAGTACACAAGTTAACGGTTAGTCACGGTCGATGGTTTTAGAGAAGAGAAATGTATAGAAAGCAACAAAGTTAGAGATCCATGAAAGAAGCTGCTGCTGATTGCTGATGCGATGATGACGCCAGTGGTCTAGAGGCTACGAATATAGATTTCCTTCTTAAGAGATAGAAGTAATGAAGAAAGGATAAAATAATCATCCACATAACATAATCATTATCAGGATGTCTAACAACGTAGTCCGTCGTTCCAAGAGGAAATCCATTTTCTTTAGCTAACTTTCCACTCAACGCTCCACATACTATACTTACCATCTCCGTTGTTCCATTACCTAAACCATGATGCATTACATTAGCATCATTACTATCGCATTTTCTCAACGAATCTTTTTATTGCTTCTATTAAACCAGGCCAAAAAGTCTCATTTTGTATAATATGAGTACTTTCTGTTGTCTTGATGCATTTCTGTATCATAAATTTCCGTTGGGATTTCAACATATACATCTTGTCATATTCATCTAAAATATATTTTGAGCGTTTTGTTCCAATTTCAAAAGATTAAGCGATAAGATATATCTCAACGTAATAAAACCTGAAATGTTTCTCTAAAAAGGTTCTTTTACTACTGTGCTTTATGTTCTCTTGTATCAAACAAAAATATGACACATAGAATTAGATTACAAAAACAAGAGCGGCCCTTACGTTTGCTTAGTTGGATACTCAAATCTCAAATTTGCGCTTTATGAAATGTTAGTGTGTACTGTATATTTTCTTATCTTGTTTTCATTCTTTACATTATTGTTTGAAAATTGAATGTCCTTCTTGAAGGTTTTATTTTGAACATTCCGTTTTCGATGTATTTGGTTTCAAAAACCTAACTTCCTTATCAAAAAACGTCAACATTATATTGTATTTGTTATCACTATTCTATTTTATTGATGTATACACACGACAATCACCTTTAAATCTTTTTACGCATGACAAAAGAAATTCGTTTTTTCATTTTTAAATTTGGCATTTCAAACTGACTTGAGCCAGTGTAAAGTGTAAGGAAAGTAGAAAAATGGAGAAAACAGATAGTGAATAGGAATAGCAAAGTTGCACAATCAAAATTTGTAAATACGGAATATGTACTAGCTAGAAGTTTCATTTAACTGAGCTTGTATCTATCATTAGTTTTGATTGTCATATGTCTATACATAATTTGTTGATATGTATGCACACCCCCAACTATTCATCAATTCATCTTTGATGCGCAGTTTGACTATAAATTGGCTATTTGAATTGACAAGGAAAAATAACTAACCATAGTAAATAGCATGGAACCCAGTCGACTGATACGACTTATTTTTAGCATCAGAATCATTATTTACCCTGACGCGCTTTGTTAAGGTCTGAGTGTCACAGATCAAAAATAATGTCTGATAAAAATATCGTGCCAACAGACGGACAGACAAGAATCGTCAATTCTTTTTGTAAACATCACTGTTACTTTAAAAAACTCATGAAAATTTAAAAGCATTTGTGCAAGATAGTATCGCCTTGTCTTGTGTTGTGTCTTACCTTCGTACATGTCGAATCATAAAACTTACTAAGTTGTTATGTTAGTTGCTTTTGTATACCCGTAGTTTCGCCTCGCCTTCATAATTCCTTGTATGTATTCACTCACATATATCTAGTTGAGCCTGAATTGAAGTGAAGAAGTGAAAAGAAAGCTCACATCAGCCTTTGCATTCATGCGTATGTAACACTGGTTTCAACTTCCTCATGGTATTTTTACATTTTTAGTGTAGTATTTTCTGCGTCTTTCTCATATTTTGGTGATCTTCTTGGATGTACTAGTGCCATGAACAAGCTCAAAAGTTGTATCGCATGTATGAATTTATTCATGGGTTAGCCTTGCAGGAAACAATGCATAAGGTACTGAAAACTGTGCATTATAGATTTCATGTTAGTTTTTTTCCACGTCTCATAGGATTTTTTTGCGAGTAGTTTTGTGCTTAAGCTGATTTTTTGTCTGAATCTTGCAAAAAACAGGCTAGCACTCACCCTTGCTACTTTCTCCTATCTGATAAAAATATATATTCATCATGTATTTTAAAAGATTTTTCGCCTTTTTCAGTCTCTAGGGCTTTATGAGATTTTTTGCTTGTGAAAGGGAAAGAGCAATATGATTCATTACACTTCCATATTTCTTATGGGATTTCAACGGCAAAGGTGCAATCACATAGCGTATGATTCGCAGTACATGAACTTTGCCAACACTTTTCCCTCACTGTGCAAAATCCTATATTCTTGATTGCATGAAAAATGTTGAAAAGTAATGGATTATTCTATTCATTAGATTCTTGAACGAATTCTAACTGAGCACAATATAAACTAGTTTTACATTAGGGTTGTTTCTCGTATCTCTAATGAGAAATCAGAACCTATGCATTTTGATGGCTTATGTGATGGTGCAAATTTTTGTCTTAATTATAAACCTACTTATTTTTTATACTTCGTTTGCTAGTATCTTTAGTACGCAATAGTATAGGAATCGATTTTTTACTCGACATATAGGTATGTGGTTATCCAAGACAAGTACACATATATAACATACGTTGCGAAATAATTCGAAGATGATCAATGCTTCAGGTTTTGTTAGATCGGAAAGAAACTCGGGTAAATTAAAAGATCAAGCCATATTAGAGATATTAGAGTATATGAACGCATCATCATGTGCCAAATGGTGGAACTGTCGTTTTTTTGTGAAAAGGAGAAATCCTTATTGTGTAAGAATCATAAGCACATTGCAACACAACAATAAGACAAAAGTAGAAGGGCTACAGATGCCTCATCTCCAAGCAATATGTGGGTGGATGGGTTCATACAAAAAAAGAATAAAATGGATTGCTACGAAGAAAGAAACTGTGGGCTTGCCAGAACTACTTATTATTTTGGCAGAATCATGAGATCTACCTAAATATTTCTTTGTGATACAATTATTATCTATAAGCAGTTATTTTCTGCACTGTATCGTCAGAGTTTGTGTTTTTATTTTCATTTGAGATGTAAAAACGAATTACACACTAAGTTTTTTTTGCATACTTTCTTTATGGCTATTTTCCACCATCTGGAGAAAATGC
Source organism: Entomobrya nivalis (assembly GCA_034695485.1). NCBI lineage: Eukaryota > Metazoa > Arthropoda > Collembola > Entomobryomorpha > Entomobryidae > Entomobrya > Entomobrya nivalis. The sequence continues at coordinate 9,039 of JAQFZH010001878.1, forward strand.
AGAATTTATTTCTCAGCATGACATTCCCCGTTGTTTTTGTTAATGTAAAAAATGAAAATGAGAAATATAGAATTCGCACAGGAAAAAATACTACGTAATATTTACTTTCGGTATATTTCAGAATGTATTTTTTCCTGTTTGATCACATTGATATTTTTGTGGTGTAATAAAACTGCTTGAATTGCCAAATAATATGCATTTTCGAAACTTATGAGGTTAACAATGCAATTTGGCACAGACTCATACAACGCTCATATTAAAGTACCATGCTTTTACGAAAGTGGATTCCATTTATACAAGAGAAACAATTTTTTGTCCGTATGTATTTTTAATGCATACGCGAATACCACAGTGCTGTATTCTTGAAATGATATACTCTAGTTGTAAAAGTAGCAAATAAGAATAAAAATCTATAAATCTAGCTATTTTTCTTACTGACGTATACAATACAAACTACCACCACATACAAGCAGGCATATGGCATATATATATACCTAGCTGGTGATGATGAACAGCAAGATTGGGGGATGATAGAATGTTGGTTGGTGGTGATGTCACAGCTGCCAAAATTACAAACCATTTTTCTTTCCTTTTATGTTACACTAGGCACGACGCAATACATCGTAATAGTGAGATATATTTTGGATTGTTCTGTTGGACTTTCTCATGTCTTAAAAGCAACTTTCTCTGATCATAAGCGTGTGTGTAGGCATACACCAGCATTGCACAGCAACACCGCATTAAAACTTGTTATTATGTTACTTCAAGTACAAGTGTTTCTGTCTTATTTTGATTCTCTCTTTGATTGTCGTCATTGTCATGTCATACTTTTTCGGGTTCTTTCCTTTTGAGTCACTCTCTTTTGTGAGGAAAAGGACAGATGTGACTATACACAACTGAGGATATGAAATGACACTTGAGTGACTGTATCTGGCAATTTTTCTAGAGTCAGCTAGAAAGGAAATAAAAATTGGCATTACTTATAAAACCGTGCGATGTAGTTTTTTTTCTATATGAATAAAAATATTTAATGGAATGTACATAGGTATTATTATTATTCCTTTGCAGAATGAGCAAGACTTTATTATCATTTCAACTGTTACTATTTTACGCGCTCTAAATGGCTTTTCGACCTTGTTCGCATTCAGCATCACGTCAATGACATCCATGTGACAGCATTTATACCAAATTATGTAGAAGATAATATTACACACAAAATGTATTTTTATTATATAAATTCCATTGCTCTTGTGATATCTACAAAAACACTTGGCTTATTTATATGTTTACGTTGAAATAAAACCTTTCATATTTAAGGATCCATGTAATACGCTGTAAGTACTATATAATCTTTGTCACTGGAGAGTTGTCATTTGATAGCTAGCAGTAGGCAGTCAACTTGGCGAAATTGGTGGATATTTTTCACCAGTCTTGTTAAGAATACACATTATTATCAGCATCATCTGTGTGGTATATATAGAGGACAGCAACAGGAGGAGCGACCGTACATATTACTGCATGGCCACACAGTCTACATGCCATCATAATTCGATGTCAATGCCAAATGAGACTCGGGCGTAAATCCCTCTTTTGATCAATAACAGGAAAGTGTTGTGCAATTATTCATGTCTTGTGATATATATATATATACTTGTTTGTTGTACATACCTTGCAGCATACTACCTATGTATTTATGTAGACGAAACTGCAGCGCCAGCAAACAATCAGTGAAGGATTAATTTGACTTTCATGTAGCCAGTTCAGTTTGGTTGAGAGGGTATATCTAGCCATTACACCATTATTCAATGTCCTTAGGTCCTTTTCTATTCTATCCATTCTTTCTTCTATTAATAACATGGGCGAGAGCCTTTTTGCGAGGAACAAGACGGGAGAAAATGGAATTTTCTCTTAAGATTTCCCCCTTCATATAAAATGCATTCACCATATTATAGCCGTATAGTGGATCATTCACTTAATCAATATTCAGCAGTTATAGTCATTACCATTTATGTATATGCAAGCACAAGTTTTCTATTCTGCTAACAAGAAAAAATCTCATTTAGTGTATAACGGTTAGTGGTGTCTTCACGTCAACTCTTAGTACTTTTACTTGACTTTCCAAGTGAAAGAAAAGCACACACCCAACCCAGCCAACTACATCAACCGTGATTTTTGTAATTTAGTGGTATGGTGTGGTGTGCAGACTGTTGTGAAGCATGAGAGTGAGAGATGAAGGAAATGTGCTGTTTCCTTTAAAACCATACTTTTCTTTTGCAGTTCTCGTACAACTATACCTAGTTTTGGTAGTAGTCTACATTTCTATTGAAAAAATCTCTCTTGCCAGATTCTACCAGAAACGAACAGCGAAAAAGTCACGTTTGTAGAGGGTGGTCTATGGCTTAGCTTTTATTGGACATGATACGAAAAATAAAGCATTTCTCTTAAGTGCTATGACATGCAACATGTTTCATTATTGCAATTTTGTGCCGCAATACTTGCCAACAAACTTGGGGAAAGGAGATACGCCTGAAGCACAACTATGTAATTTCGTAGTGAAAACTTTGCTTGAAGCAACAGTTTCTGGCTGCAGGCTATAGAGATTCATCATTCTAAAATATAAGTGGACCTTTTCTCTTTCATCAATACAAACAATTTGACTGCTTGAGAGCATATCCCAGAAACACGTTGTGTAAAGTAAACTGAAACATTTTATCAAAGTCTCAAATCTTAATCTGTAGCTAAAGCACTGAAATAAAATAAAATTTAAAGCTATGAGCACTATATATATTTTAAAACTATAGAAAACTACATGTATGTGCAATGTCCATCTATCATTGTTATCATTACAAACATTCATAAATAATGTGTACGTATGTTGTTATTAAACTGAAGTCATATAAACGGTTTAGGTCTTGAGTTATGAGATAAATCACATGTAGACACATTTTTTGAAACCTATTTAAGAAGACATCATCATCATCACCAATATCTTGTTTTCCATCTGACATATAAAAAGTGGGAGTGACAAGGAGTGAAAATCGGAAGTAGGAGGTATTCAAAATATTAGATACATGTATCTGAAATATATATAGTTTACATTTTATCTAGGCTAAGCTTTAGGAGATTCAAAGTTTGTCTCTCGTTTTCTAAATTGAGTAATAATACGAAAAAGGATGCAGTCCAGTTCACATGCATATGGGAAACATTCTAAACATAATACCTTAACCTTAACTTAATACATAGAATAGAATAACTACATATTTTATATATATGTGTTAAAATAACAGTAGCAAAGATCCCGGACTATTTGAATTAACGGTTTCCAACTATCTGGTTACATGCTCTGTAACATTTACTTTTATTTGTATGAACTCCAAACATGAAAGGATGAGAAGACAGGAAGATAAGATGGAACGGTTGAGCAAAAATAAAACTTTCTGGCTAGCTTTTAGAAATATTGACGACAGGAACTTTGTGTGGAGTTTGCTGAATTTCTCTTGGGTCGCGCTTTTATGATATTTTTCCGTTTTCTTCAAAGTGATATCTCCAGGAATGGGAAGGATGATAAGGAAAAATAAACATACATGCTTATAAGTTATAACCACTAAGGTACCCAAGCAAAGCCCGTAATACCTACCACCATTACAATAAATGTAAAAGTTACGGATGTATGTACGTACGTGGGTTTTAATGTAAGCAATGAAAGTTGGATGAACGAAAAATTGTGATATTTTTTCTTCCTTCGTCTCGATGGCTCAAAGATGAAGGATGCGGTGGTGGTTGACTGACATTATGATTGCCTGTTGCCTATACCTTCTTTCTTTATTTCATCATCTTCCATTGGAAAAGGGAAGAGCTGGCGGAACAAATAAACTTTTCATTTTACTTATCTTTCAAGATTCTTTCTGTGTTTATTTTTCTGATAATCTTTAAGCATCTAATATATCACATGCAAATGTGCAAGAAAATATTTGCACATGTTATTGTATGTATTTCGATCTTCAACGTTTGTGCGCAATTTGACATTTAATAAATTATGTCTTTGTTTATGGAGCTACCCTAAATCCGCTGGAGAACTGAATAGATATGATATATGAAGCATCGAAAATTGAGCTGTAGCTTTATACGCAAGAAAACGTAAGTACGATTTACGTTCGTGTCTAAATTACTTTCTTTTGTACCCGGCTGAGGATGAGACGATCGAAGTAAACGGAGATGAAATATTAGTTTTCTGATGAAGTTATTTTACGCATGACATGTGAAAGAAAATAGAGATGAAACCGCAGGATTACTGTAGTGTATATAATATTTAGTTGAATTCTGAAATGAACATAAAACGATTTGCGGTACGAAATGATCTTCTTAATTCGCCCAAGTTAGTCTGTACTACCTGACTGCTATTGGTGAGTAGTGAGTTGTCTTTTTACTAAGTTCGGAATTAGGATAATTGTAATTGTAAGTCTCATACTGATCCTGGAAGTTAAGCCGTAATAAGTGTAAATACGGACAGCAGTCCAAAAAGACTATATTTTGACAGCGTAAATATTTGTTCTTTTATACATGCTTTCACAATATATACTGTTTGTGTACGTATATTTTATTTCTTTTAATAAAAGCTGTGAACAAAAGTTTCTCTTGAATTCTTTATTTTTTCAATTAGGTATGCAGTTGTTTACTACAAAATGTGCGCAGTGTACACATGCACAATGACGAGGTATCCATTTGTTTGGTTGTTTTAATCTTCCCACACAACATAGGAAAACTTAAGTTTGCATTTTGTAGTTTTCATGAAGATCACAATAATGATAACTACTAATTTTTAATATTAAACTTGTTCGTCAATGTGGATTCAGATTGAATTTCTTTCGTATTCTTTTTTTAGAAATCCCAAATTGAGAAAAATTGTTCACGTTTAAAGGAAAAAAGTTTTATGATTTAGTAGCACGTGTAAGAAGTAAGATGACATTCAATTATTCTTTGGAATGGATCAAACAACATATTAATTTAGAAAAAATGTTCCGTTCCTCATTGAATAAAAATACAACCAGGCATTTTCAGTGGAAAAATAAAAATAGTATGGAACACTTATAGTTAGTGTAATATATCTGTATGATTTGTATGTGCACATCCAATCATAAAAATCAATAAGATGATGTCGTCTCTACAAAATCAATAAAACGTTGCGGTTGGTTTCTTTACAACTAAGTTTGTCTATGGATTATTTGCCATGCTGAAATGTTATCAATTTTCATAAAAAATAAGAATAAGTTTAGGTTTAGGTACATATGTATATATTTTTTGTTTTGCCAGTTTTGATCCACGAATTGTTTTTCTGGAGGCGGCTATGATAACAATCATCAAATGAACCATCTAACGATGCAAAGCATCTAACACGCTCTACATAACTTTCAAATCATTTTTGTTATCTATATTCTATATATACTTCTATACATTGTAGATTAGAGAAAGGAAAAGAGGGGGGATTGGGATATTTAGATCTATCGTTAGTAAGTAGCAAAATCTATTTTATGGATTCAAAGGTTCGAACAAATCTGTTTGTTTGATATGAGGAAAACATCCCTTGAAGCATAAAATCTGTGACTACTTTTCCAGATTTGGATTTTGCGCATTTTATTCCTCTCGTTACTAAAAATTACTATTGTTCTTATATGTCACTTCGCCTCCTAAAATATTTTCTACTTTTACTTCAATCGGATCTATTTTTACAGTATTACATACGCGATAGATCTCCGAATAGTACTCCCTTTTCTCGCATCTTGTTATAGTTAGTATTTTCTTGTACTTATATGACGATACATATCTCACAATGAACTAGCTCGTTTGGATTTACAAAAGTTGAACGTCTGCTTGGACTTATTCCCTTAATACTAGTTGTCATAAAAATCAATGATGTTAGTTTTCATAAAGTAGTATTACATTGAACACATGTAAGTATATAAAATGAATCAAATTTCCGCTATTCGCAGGGCCCTTCTTGTAGCAAATTACGCTATAATCAGTTCATTAGACAAAAGCTATGAATAAACATGAAGGAAAACGCTGTCAAACCAAGGAAAAAAATGAAAGGGACATCCAACTGAAAAAATAGTATCAAGGCATTTCCCTGTTAATAAAATAATGAACGAACCACACCACGATAGTCAGTTATTTTCAAGCAAATTCATTGACAAACTTGAATTAGATTAGTGGATACTGACTTGACTGTGATGGTATTAAAAATGGAATCCTTTAGTCTTTGACAGCACAAGCAAAAGTTGATTAAAGGACACACATGCCAACATGAGCATCGTCATGCCTTTTATTATTTTGTATCCATCCATATGGATGAAGTGAACTGAACACTGAGTATGTTGTTCTCATCTCATTCATCGTAAAAAAAGACAAGAGTACAACAAATTTTAACTGAAAGGCACAATCTAGCGACTATACTAGCGAAATTGCTGAATACATATAGGATTGGGATGACATGTTTGGGGAAAGTAACACGAACGTAGATTGTGGATATATTTCTCTCATCTCTTTCTACTCTGCTATATGTAATGTAGGCATAAATGGTACTAATATTGTATTAGCCATGTAAGTTGTCTCCACTCAGCTTTCACAACAGGAATATCAAGTTTGAAACAAGTCTGCTATTTTCAGCTACAGAGTATTTGCATAAATCGAAAACACGTAGGTAATATTAGCGATATGTCTCATTGAATATTAATATAGTGCACAAGTAATATTTTGTAATACAATACCTTGCTGCTAGATAATATTCCATGTTTTCAAACACTACCTCATAAGGTTCAACGTGTGATTTTGTTTTGGTTGCTTTAGTTTACATCTAGTTTATTATGTGCCGTTTAAATTCAGACGCTATATTGAGGCTGTTCTTTCAGCTTCTAACATCTATTATAACGATTTTACATGAATGTCTCATTTCATGGAATGACTAATGACGTACTTTTTTGTGGATAAATTGTAAAGTGTTTAGTAATTTTTAAAAACATTTTGCGAATGACTGAAGTTTTGTGTACTGATTAGTTACACATATTCATAGCATAATAAATAGAAATGTTTTATGACTGAAAGTAGTGAGTGCCTTTCAAAACTGAAAAGTAGCTTACCTATATGTTTGTCATTGAAACTTTTTTCCACAATAGCACCTTAGGGGTGCATGAGAATGAGACCTTTTAGTACCAACGTTAGTTTTAGGAAATTGATTGTCGATTGCGAAAGATTCTGCTAAATGTTTTGAGTCTGAGTAGAAAATATAATATTAAACAAGGAAAATTAAGTTTTTTTAAATGTATGTTTATTGCATCGTGCATAGTTTTGTACATGTAGTTCCTCAGGGCATGGCAATTGGCATGATAGTGACTACATTTAGGATGGAAATAGAACAAAGTATATGACAGATAGATATATTTCGCTATGGCACTATTCTTCAAAACTTTCGAAGTCCAAAGTTTCGAGGTCACCTTCAATAATGATGAAGACAGCAAAAAAATACAAAGGATAATGACACACACGCGAATACATTTTTTCCGCAGATGTTAAAAAAAATACCGAACAACATGTTGGCAGACAAGGTCTGCAATTTTATAATGAACATCCTCCTTCTCTTTTGAACATCTCAAGGACTTAGTGAGAGACAAATCAAATTTCCTTAAATTTTTTATTTGATTTGGGTTTTATATGGCTATGGATAAAGAAAATCATTACTTCTGTAAAACTGCAACCAAAACCAAAAATCTATTTACATCTTGTAAAGTAAAAGCCGCTTACCGCACAGCCTATATGCAAAAGAAATATATTTTTGATAGAGAACAATCGAGTATCTTTTCTACGGTTAAAGTACTACATAAATATGACGAACAAACAAGCTGTGTAAACATACTCGTATTGGAAGATTTTTTTCTATGATTTCCGTTGAAACTTTTGGACGTACAGGGAAGTGTAGTGAAGCCTTTTTGCGAATTCACGAGCAAAAAAACAAGTTGCTTACCAGAAACCTAGAGTAAGCTTATTTTGGGGGATTGTGAAAAGCGTCCTCCCTCTCGTGTATATATTGTATACTCTTCGTGCATTACATGGATAATAAAGTTACGTCAATCAAAATGGAGGAAAAACTGGAATGGGACAAAGGAACATGTAGGGTAGACTATATACGCCACACCACGCTGTATGGTATCCTTTGGGGAGATTACTCCACCATATCACTCCAACACCACACTTTTCTTTGCTTAGGTGGCGGTTTCACCTTACTGTCTATACGTAGAAAGTAGCAGCTTCATTTTAATCAGACATTCTTAAGGACGAATGAGTCTGTGGTTTCTGTCTGGCTTCCTTTGGTTTGATGATGTGAATTCGCACAAGTAACTGAAGTCGTTCTTTAAGTATGGTTTTCTTTCTTGGAATGAGTGTATGTATAATTTCGAGGTATAAAGGATTACCCTTCAACCCCTTTCTTCAACGTATTATAGAGCACCATATATGCATAAATATTGTAGATTGTATGAAATGAGCAAATATTAAAGTTCTGGAGAAATGTAGTTGGAATGATCTCTAAACATGCTAGGGAATTTCATACATATTTTATAACGTTTAAGTATTTGATAACGGTTATACATAATGAATAACATGGCAGATAAGATTGGTGGTGTTCCTTATGTTCGAGAAGATATAACCAGTACATTATTGCAATCCCATGGCATTTCATTCAAGCAGAGAGTGAAAGCCCATTGAGCAAAAGAATCAGCCTTACAAATCAGACAAGTGTCAAATCAATTGGACGCATATGGTTTTTGGAGTGACGGAAGCCGTAATTGGAGGGCAAAAGAACGAATATTTTTTCGCATAATGTATTTATTTTTGGAATTCATCGAACAATGACAAACGCCACTTAGTGCGGGACTGAAGGCTTTTTAAGGTCTTTTGAGCACGTCACTATTTGTTAGCGAGGAAGGATTACATGTTTAGAAACAAATGCCGCTGGTGCTAAGTGTCACAAGGCAAGCTCTTTGTTTGAAAATGGAATGGAGGTACAGGCTGTTCAGGGAAGCCATCCAATTTACATGAAATTGTTGTTGCTATTGCTGTTAGATGGAGAATAAAATTGCTTTTAGAATACAATGTTCGAAATTGTATGTTGCTCACTACACGAATATGTTTTGACATTGTGAATTTGCGGGGATTTACTGTGTTATTAAATTGAATTTTTATAAATTGAAAAACATAGTAATAGAAACTGGATATGGAAAGGTATGTGAATGACAAGTGTCTAGTATTTGCTTACATGTCAAAACTACAAACTCAATAATACATAATATCAACCAGTCTACAAATATAATCACATCACCAGTACAATACGCATGGCATAACTCCTTTTCAAAAATAAAATTATGTCTAGTGTAAATTTTGTAATAATTTGGGTTAGTTTGTCGCGTCGTATAAAAAAGTAATATTTCTTGGAAATTGATAGCTGGATAAATTCAATATATAATATACTTTTAGAAAATGTGGACTTTTGACATATTAGTAGAGATACAATATAGTGAAAGTAACACATGAACTTGAGTAATTTGTCAAAGTACTAATTTGTGGGATGTCATCATGTATGTATATTTAATGCACATATTTGCGAAATATTTACTGCGGGGGCTTATGTTTGTCGCTTTAATGTAAATTATACTCATTTGAGGCAGAAAAGGATGATATGCTTACTTTTATTGTTTAATATAGAGGTTCAAGGCTCTTTCTGTAAGTTAAAAACGGCTACTACTTTTGCACGGTGATATTATATATATTGG
>JAQFZH010001879.1:0-18855 GCA_034695485.1 Entomobrya nivalis
GTAGCGGAATTCCGCTACATTGTAGCATTATTCCGCTACATTATTGTAGCGGAATTCCGCTACTGATCCTCCACTGAATTTAAAAAGACCAATTTCCCTTATTACGAATAATATATATGGATAAAGTTTGATGACGTTTCTTATCATGGAATCGGATTACTGATTCAAACTAATCAAAAAAAACATTCTAAACTAAAACAAGCACACTTTTCATGCATTACTTTTACCTACTTTATCATAATATATTACAAAATAATAATTCAAAAACTTATGACGAAGCACAATTTAGTGAACCCTGTAAAACTATTAAAATCACTTTTTATTTCGACACATAAACATTTCAAACATTTACTTTGCTTGAAATTTTAATGGTAAAAAAAACCTTACAATGTTTAAAAAAAAAGTTATACGCTTTTTTTCGTTTGGAATAATGTCAAGCATTTGACTACAGTAAAAATACATGTTGATTTATTTCAATATCTATTCAATTTGAGTGTAAAATAGTAACTATTTTTTAAATGATTTGTACAATACTTTATCTAATGTTCCAAAACACTGATTATTTTTATCAGGTGCAGCTGCAAATGCCAGTTTCATTGGTTTTATCACATCTCTCGCTAAATCTTCTTGTGTGAAGTTTGAAGCGTTCAACTAAAAACAGTTAAAAATATTATAAAACAGGGCTACAAAATATTTTAAAATATAATAGATCATTTTTTAGTCCAAACCTTTTGATATAAACTGTAAACGGGATAAAATAGCCCGCCTTTCATGAATCTTGCATCAGTTCCATGAATCAAATGAACGCCATCAGGATCCTCCAGTGCTTCTTTACAATAAAATCCATTTTCACAAAACGATTCCTTGAAATGCAAATGACAGGGCATTAACTTCAAAAGTCCAGGATTATAGTACAGCAAAATATTGAACACACGCTGACCCGACAATTGCGCACCAACTCTGGAGTAGTCGAAATAAGCCTGAAGTAATTTTTCCGACATTCGAAAGCTACGCATTCTTGTTAAGTTCATTACAAGTAAGCCAGCGTTGACGCCCCTTGGTGGAACATGTGGAAGTTCTACAAATAGTTATTTTAAAATACGACAATATTTTTCGACAAGGTAAATATTAAAATAATTTAAAGAATACTTACTTCCATAAATTCCCTTATATATTGTGTAAGCTTGTTCGTTCTCTACAGGAAAATCGTTACCCATAGCAACCATTTGGTGATCATCCATCTCATATAGAAGATTCCAATGTTTCAATATATTTCCTGTTACTACCACGTCACTGTCCAAATGAATTATACTGTCGACGTTTGACAAAGCATCCGGGAAAAAGAATCGGACATAGCCGCACCGAAATCTTTGATGATAAATCATATGAAATCGGTAATTTAAAGGTATAATGTCCACAGCGGAATATACATGTAAAATAATTTGCACGTTCCCTATAATAGCCATACTCTGAAGAATTTCTCTCTGGAAATATGGCTCGTCTTCGAGTACATGTTCAAGAAATAAGTGGATTTCGATAACAGAAATGTTATTTAGGTGAGCAGAAATGATAACTGATTTGAGCATTACAATGGTTTGTTCGATATACTTGTATTCGTTTTCTGTTCGACAGCAAACTGCACCAATAACTACTTTAGTTGAATTGTTAGTTTTAACTGATTTAGTTTCATTTTGACTTAGGGGTAGGAATTTAAATATTATATATATAACGACTAATTGTAATAGTAATAAAACTAAAGATATCCATCTAAGTGAAGCCATGTGAAAAATTTGATAAAATGGGATGTGATCAAATAATGTTTTTTAGCTAACGAGAAGATTACATAAATGGCTTTCTTAGTTTTTCTGGAAATCTTTTTCTTACACTTTGTTTCAATATAGTGCCTGAACTGAATGTTGAAATAAAGTTGCTATCACTTTACATTTCTTGAGAATAATTGGTTTTCATTTGGTTGCTGGCTGTTCTTACCAATATGGGTTGAAATATCTTATGGTTTTAAGACGCAAGTCATGGCACATTTCTTTTTTGCTTCGTAATCAATTTCAACATCGTTTTTAACATCAAATGCTTCAATATGAAAAGTTGTCCTAATGTGTAATGTAGAAGTGCTGTCGTAAAAGCTGACTCGAAGAAAAGTGTATGAAATGTGCTGTAATAAAACCTCATTGATTTTTCGTTTTTATATGGCATTGGTTAATAATTAAATACCAAATAACCTACGAAATATTTTACAAAACAATTTTAACAAATGAACCCTAACTTAAAATCCAATAATGGATTTCATGTGTGATGACATGTTTTGTGTGATAATTAATACAAACGGTAATGGTAACTAATTTGTAAATTTTTTCAAATGCAAATTCAATTAAAAAATTCAAGTAAAAATGCAACAAAAACGCCAGGTTCAAATGGCGAGGGAGGTTGAAGTAATAGATTTGGGGAAGATAACTATTATTAAAATGATTAAACAAAAATGGCTGAGTGAAAATGATTTACTTCTATTTTTATTATGTGTACTTTGTAAACTACCGAAACAAACTTAAACTATCGTAATATATAACATAACCATCATCCATCGATCAATATAGATTTTAAATATTAAATAGTTATTCTAAAAATCGTTTGTACAAAACTTTGTCCAATGTTCCAAAGCACCCATTCTTTTTGTCGCATGCTCCTTTATAAGCCAGCTTAATTGGTGTCATCACATTCCTCACAAAATCCTCTTCATTAAAATTGGTTAAATTAATCTTGAAAAAAAATCATTAAAAATTAAGTTTCTTAAATATTGATATCTAAAATTTCATAAATAAAATCAGCTTAGGTATATATCTAACCTGTTGATATAAACTGTACAACGGATTGAAAAATCCACCTATCGCAAATCTTCCGTTTGTCCCGTGAATCAAATGAATACCATCTTCATCCTCCACTGCTTCTTCACAAAAATATCCGTATTTACAAAATGACTCTTTAAAATGCAAATGACAAGGCATCACCTTCAAAATCCCAGGATTATAAAACAGTACAATATTCATTACTCGTTGACCAGTTATTGGTTTAGTAAACTTGGAATAGTCTAAATAAGCTCGTTCCAATTTTTCTGATAACCTAAAATTCCGCATTCTTGTCAAGTTCATTACAAGCAAACCTGCGTTAACGCCTCTAGGTGGAACGTGAGGAGTATCTAAGCATAATAAAAAATACATAATTTTTTTATACCAAATAAAAATCTTGTCTTATTTCATGGAACCATACTTCCAAACGTTTTCCAATAATTAGAATAAGCTTTCTCGCTTTCTGTCGGAAAGCAATTAGACATGGAAACCATTTGGTGATCATCCATGTCAGAGAGAAGGTCCCAATGTTTCATTATATTTCCGGTTATGATCATGTCACTATCCAAATGAATTATACTGTCGACATTTGGCAAAGCATCAGGGAAAAAGAATCGAACATAGCCACAACGATATCTCCGATGATATATCATGTGATATCGATAAGGTAACGGTATGGCGTCCACGGCAGAATGCACTTGTAATGTTATCTCCACGTTTCCTATAATAGCCATCTCCTCAAGAATTTCTCTCCGAAAATAGGGCTCGTCTTCGATTATGTGTTCGAGAAATAAGTGGATTTCGATTATTGAGATGTTGTAGAGGTTGGCAGAGATTATAACTGATTTTAGCATTACAATTGTTTGCTCATTGTATTTATATTCGTTTTCTAGTCTACAGCAAACTGCACCAATTACAACTTTATTGGAAGTAGGGATTTCGTTTAATTTAGTTAATTCTTGGCTTAACAAAATAAAACCTAATATTGTATAAATAGTAAGTATAATTAGTGCAAATACAGTTAAAGTTGCCCATCGATAGTTTAGCCAAGCCATCGTGAGAAAACTAAAAAAAGTATTTTTATTTCAAAGACAACGTTGACGTCTAAATGTCTTTATTTAGCTAAATGTGAATAATTTGATTCAGATGCACTTAACATGATGAAATAAAACGTTATTTGTAGTTTCTTAATTCAGCTAAAATATAATATTTTTTTGACTTCGTAAATCGTACTACAACTGTTTATTTTCACTTTTATGCAATGCTGACTTATCGTGTTTAGAAAAGTCACAAGTGGAAATTATAAGCAAACTTTAAAATATTGACGATTTGCTAAATCAAGATGCATGTATGCCTTCCTGTTCTCAAATTCATGTGCTCAACTATACACTCATAAATCTTACCTTTATGTGTTCTGCCATAAAAGTTACGACTGGTATGTAAACATTATCGTAAATTTTTGACATGCACTGCAAATAATTCATTAGTTCAAGAATCCCAATCACATAAAAAACAGCAATGAACTTACCTTTTTCAGCAACTCAAAAGTGTATGCTTGATGGAATGGAACGAAATTTATTTTAATTTCATACGCCTTTCTTTGCAGTTTCGTAGCGGAAAGCAGTTGCGTATGCTGGACGATGACGTACGATTACTATATGACCAAAATCCGATTAGAAACCTAATAAATCAAGAAAATAACGGTAAGATGCATACACAAATGTTTTGAGTTTGATATAATTATAAATTCTTGGAAGGAAATTAGAATTAATTTGAATGAAAAGTGATGGAAAGGAAAATAACAAATTATTTTAGTACGTCATTTTAGAATACATGAATGTATAAAAGTAAATACGCTTGGTCATGAAATTTACTACTATTTTCACATGTGTATCTCGACTTTGTTTGGATTTCAGATCGCAAACTAGTTTTATGCTGGGTGCTTTTCAGTCAACGGTACCTGTTTCTCAGAATATCATGGTATACCTCTATCCGAACAAGTCTGCTCACTTATCTAGTGACGATAATGGATATCGTCCCGTCACGTCAAATAGTCGACTCGATTGACTTTTATTTTCATGGAAAACCCCAACACCTGGGCTGCTTCTTATATTCTTAACAATGAAAGGTATAAAACTATATTTGTTAACTTATGCGTATATTTAAGATGTAAATATTATATGTGGCTGACTGACTGGTACTGGTCTGGTCCTTTTCTTCATATCTAACATATATCTGTTTTAACAATAAAATATTTACATTGATTTTCCTTGGACCTTGTTTTTTTATCATTTAACTTGTTTTGCTGAATTTTCTTATATTGTTCTCCTGTACATCTGCATGTATTGGTATATATGCATGAGAATATATTACTAAAAAACCAAAACTCATTATCATTTTGACCAGTATGCTATATTAATACGCAGCAAATACCTGTAACAGGTATTCTCAAAAGTATATTCTTCTAATATTTGATTTGTGTTTTATTTTTATTTTATATTTGAGACAACAGCACAAAAAAAATTAACGATTTGTTTTTAAAATTAAGTGCATCGGAGATTTTATCTAAATTAATAATAATAAGAACTACGGAAGTAACCATGGATTTGAGGGTGACAAGTTTGATGTTAATTTTTGGCATTGTGTGGAATAGTGCACAAGGCCAGTTATTATCCACGGATAATAATGAGGTTTCCATGACAACCTTCAAGGTTAACATTTTAGAAATACCAAAATAATCATTATTATTGAAGTGGCATTAAAGTTATATATATATATTTTCTACAAAAAAACTTCACATTAAAAAAATGTTTTTGTGTAATAGACAGTTAAAGAGACCACCAAAGGGAGTCTAGTCACCAGTCCCTTCAGTGCCCGCATTATGATGGCCATGCTCCTAGCTGGCGCCCGAGGCAACACGAGAAGTCAACTTCAAAAAATTATGAAGTTTCCGGACAATGAAGAAGAGCTCTTTGAAACCTATCGCCAGTATATCCAGCAATTAAATGTAATTAAATAGCCCAAAGTAAAAATATTTAAAAGTATTTTCTCTAACCCTTTTATTTTTTAAATCAGGGTCCCTCCCAAATCAAAACCGAAATTGCCTCAAGAGTATTCCTCAAAGAAGGTTTCCTCGTCCAAGAAAATTTCCAGAATATCCTAAAGCACCACTTCCAATCGCCCATGGCACAGCTCTCATTTAAAAACCCGAAAAAGGCTGCCGACGAAATTAACAATTTTGTCGCCCGAAAGACAGCCAACCGAATCCAAAGAATTGTGGATTCCACCGACCTCACCAATCAAACTCGCCTTGTTCTCGTGAACACACTTTACTTTAAAGGAGGCTGGGAGAACCCTTTCCCCACAAGCAGCACCCGTCGGATGCCCTTCTACTTGGATAACAATGGTCAGTCCATTACAGTGAATATGATGCGTGTGGAGACCTACTTCAAAGCCAAGGAATTTAAGGAGTATGACTGCAAAGCTGTGTTGATCCCTTATTTAAAGGGGAAAAAAGGAGAGGATGGTTATCAAATGGTTATCCTGCTGCCAAATAAGAAGGATGGGTTGGAACAGTTGGAAAAGAGCTTGGATGACTTTGAGGATATCAAAAGCTTGTATGATGTGAGGAGTAGGAATATTGAGTTGAGGTTGCCAAGGTTTCAGATTGAGAGTACTTTGGATTTGAAGGAGCCTCTGAGGAAAATGGGGATCACGGATGTCTTTGACGAGGGGAAGGCGAATTTGGAGGGGATTCCAAGTTTGCCGTTGAGGGGCAAAAAGGGGCCTATTAAAAATGCGGGGGTGGAAGATGAGGATAACAAGTTGTATGTGAGTAAGGTGATGCAAAAGGCGTTTTTGAATGTAGATGAGGCGGGAAGTGAGGCTGGGGCGGCGACACTTTGTAAGTTGAATTATAAATAAGTTAATTAATTAGGGGATTCTTCAATATTTTAATTGATTTATTTATTTGATTGATTTTTTTAGCCGTTGTCTTTGTTCCATTGAGTATTGGACCAGCCGTAGAAGAAGTGATTACAGTGGACCGCCCATTTTTCGGATTTATTCGTGACTCCAAAACCAACACAGTTTTGTTCACATTCCGGAAAGTGGATTAAAAACACAGCTTCACACAATTTTTTTAAGTAATTAATTAAAGTTAACTTTTAACGATATTCATTATTCATTTAATGTGCCATAAAACACTATAATGATTTAATTATGGTTGTATTTGACTGTTTACTGGTTTTTATTTCAAGATAAATAAATAATGTATACAATTTTATTATTAAATCTACCATT
Source organism: Entomobrya nivalis (assembly GCA_034695485.1). Taxonomy (NCBI): domain Eukaryota; kingdom Metazoa; phylum Arthropoda; class Collembola; order Entomobryomorpha; family Entomobryidae; genus Entomobrya; species Entomobrya nivalis. The sequence continues at coordinate 7,161 of JAQFZH010001879.1, forward strand.
TAACTATATAACACATTTGTACCCCATCCTTCCCTTTGCCAATATACGTGCATTTATGGGACTTGCTCAATGGCACGGCGAAGACCTTCACTGAATGCTTCTGGCTTTGCAGTTTGATATGACCAAGAAGTTGAACAATGGGTGGGGGTGGTGTAGTTGTTGTGGTGGTTGAGGTCGTTGTTGTTGGTGGTCGGATGATGATGGGGATGGTAGTTCTATTGGCTGTTAGTAAATCGTAGAGGGAAACTATTCTATATTTTTGAGCCTTTCCAAATGGTCGCTTGAGGGTGAGAGTGGGAAATGGGAGAGGATTTTTTGGAGAACCGGCTTGGTTGAGGAAAACTTGAGCTGTGTTGAGGGGCTTGGGACGGGGTGGAATTTTCTTGGGGGTAGGGGGTGGTTTAGGGGTGGGGGTAGTTTCTGTTGGAGGCTCCGGAGAAGTTGATACTTCTTCATTGCCGTCATCACCACCACCGCCTCCTAAAGAACGACCTCCTATCATCATGGATGGTGGAGAACGGGGGGTGGTGGTGTCCTCGTCAGTGAAGTCTGGAATGGGTTTGGTACGTTCTTTAGATTGGGATTCGGAGTAAATCTCTTCAACGACGCATTTTAAACGTAGTTTCTTTCTTCTGTTGCCTTTTGGGTTGGAAATGTTGAGACTAATGTGATGAATGGGCTGTTGGGTGGATGATTCTTTTGGGTTGGTAATGTTGAGGTTGAGACTGGTATGGTTAATGGGTTGTTGGGTGGATGTATCTAATTCTGTTTCTGTCTCTGTTTCTGTCTCTTCACTGCTGATGATCTTGTCTAGGTTTTGGGGATCGTGATGGAGACCTCTTGGCATCCACTTTGATTTGGGTTTGGTGGTGGTGCCGGAAGGGGCTGATGAGGACTGAGACTGATTTTGACCAACTGTGCTTTGAGCTTCATTTTTACTATCTGCATTTTGTCCCCCATGTTCACCTCTTGTGATTTGGCCTGGATGTTGGAGCCATTGTGGAACAGCCATACTCTCAGCCGGATGTTGGCCCCAGAGTTGACTGTCTCCAGTTTGGCCCCCATGATGACCACTTGCAATTTGGTCCGGATGTTGACCCCATTGTGGACCATTGATACTTTCGCCTAATTGTTGAGCCCATTGTGGAATGTCGTTCATTTCGGCCGGATGTTGACTCCCTTGGTTACCATCTACACTTTGGGCCAGAGTTTGGGCCCATTTAGGAATATTCATACTTTCGGCCTGATGTTGGCCCCCTTGGGAACTATCAACACTTTGGGTAGGAGATTGGCCCCATTTTGGCATATCCATATTATCGGCTTGATGTTGGCCTCCTTGTTGACCACCTGAAATTTTGTTTGGATGTTGGGCCCATAGGGGAGCATCCATACTTTCGGCCAGTTGCTGAGCCCATTGTGGAACATTTATACTCTCGGCTGGACGTTGACCCCCAGCTTGACTATCCACACTTTGGCTCCCCGGATGTCGGCCCAACGCCATCTTTGGAACCTCTAAATTCTCGCCTGGATGTTGGCCCTGACCAAAACCACTAAAAATTTCGTCCCATTTTGAAACATCCGTTTTTTCAGCCGGATGTTGCGCTCCTTGTTGACCATTAAAACCTTGTTTAGGCTGTTGGTCTAAATGCTGAACATCTTTACTTGGTACGGATTGATGACCCCCATGTTGATTAGCTTCACCATGACCTGGTTTTTGGTCCACAGGTCGAGTACCTACACTTGGTGCCGTTGGTTGACCCCCATGTTGATCAGATTTACCATGACCTGGTTTTTGGCCTCCAGGTCGAGTGCCTTCACTTGGTGCCGTTAGTGGACCCCCATGTTGATTAGCTTCACCATGACCTGGTTTTTGGCCTCCAGGTCGAGTGCCTTCACTTGGTGCCGTTAGTGGACCCCCATGTTGATCAGCTTCACCATGACCTGGTTTTTGGCCTCCAGGTCGAGTGCCTTCACTTGGTGCCGTTTGTGGACCCCCATGTTGATTAGCTTCACCATGACCTGGTTTTTGGACCCCAGGTCGAGTACCTTCACTTGGTGCCGTTTGTAGACCCCCATGTTGATCAGCTTCACCATGACCTGGTTTTTGGACCCCAGGTCGAGTACCTTCACTTGGTGCCGTTTGTGTTCCACCATGTTGGCCATGATCTGTTGTCGTGCCGTCAGATTCACCACCTGAATTTCCTCCGACCAAATGGGCATGATGTTTATTTGGTTGAGCTGCTGTTGTAGCTTGATTGGATGGCTGGCTCCCGTTTTGTCCTTCACTTGTTCCAGCTTCATGTGAAGAAGTGCCATGCGATGAAATTCCATCATTACCAAGATCAGCCCCCATGCTCCTTCCCATCATAATGGGGTTCGGTTGTTGCTCTTTCGCTTCGCCAGTAGGTTTGGAAGAATCCACCGATGATTTCTTGTCATGTGCATTTTGATGGACATCGCCAGTTGCAATTTCTCTTGATGTACTTGGTCCCTCTTGTTGCCTATCAGGATGTTGGCCTAAATATTGACCATCTTCACTTTGTTCCGGACGTTGGTTTCCGTATTGACCACCGGCACCTTGCCCTGGATGTTGGTCTCCACGTTGACCATTAGAACTTTGGCCCTCATTATGAGCACCTCCACTTTGTCCCGGATGTTGGACCCCGTGTTGAACTCCATGTTGCCTATCTGACCCTTGGTCCCCATTTTGACCATCTGCGTGTGTTGCCGGATATTGTTTGGGCTGGACACTCCCATGTTCTCCATGTGCACCTTGCTTAGATTTGTGGCCACCAGGATGACCATCTGTACTTTGTCCTGGGTGATGGTCTCCAAGTTCACTACCTGAACTTTGTCCAGGTTGTTCGCTCCCATTTTGACCACTTGCACTTTGACCAGAGTGTTGACCCACTTGATGGTCATCTGGATTTTTTCCGGGTTGTTGGCCCCCATATTGACTATCTTCATCAACTCTCGGTCTGGATTTTTGGCCCACATTTTCAGCACCTACACCATGTCTAGTTTGTTCGTCATCTTTTCGACCATTTGTAATACTTCCCATTTGCCGGCCTCCATTTTGACCGCCTCCAATTTTTCCGGGGTGTTGACCCTCACGTCGACCATCGCCACCATGTCCCGGTGGATGGCCCTCATAATGACGACCTGAGCTTGGTTCAGGGTGTTCGCTGGCATACTTTTCATCTGCACCTGGTCTATGCTGTCCGTTCGCATGTTGCCCATCTGTGCGTAGTGCCGTTTGTTGGCTTGTTCCTTGCCCACCTGCATCTTGCCCTGGATGTTGACCATTAGAAGTTTGGCCCAATCGTTGACTTTCATCTTGACCCTCTGGACTTTGCCCCGGATGTTGGCCTTGTTGTGGCGCACCTGCACTTTGTCCGTGGTGTTGGGCAACAGGGTGGCCATCCGCTTTTTGTGCCGGTCGGTGACCTCCATTATGACTATTTACCCTTTGTGTCGGTTGATAGCCCTCATCTCGACTCCCTGCCACTTGCGCTGGATTTTCGCTCCCTTGTTGACCAACTGCACTTTTTCTTGACTGTTGGGCTTCATAATCAACGTCTGAGTCTTCGCCCCCATGGGGACCAACCTGACTAGAGCCTTGGTGTTCAACCCTATGTAGCCCGCCTCCACCTTGTCCCGGATGCTGGTCACCACGTTGAACACCTTCACCTTGTCCCTGGTGCTGGTTACCATGTTGACCATCACCTTGTCTCGGATACTGATCAGCATATTGACCACCTGCATTTTCATTCCCACTTTTATTGCCCTTTCCAGCCCCTAAGCTTCCATCCCTCCATGCAGGATTGTGGTTATTCTCTTGTTCCTTAATGTCGCCTTTGGACGGAGAAGAATCTACCGATGATTTCTCGTCCATTTTATTTGGGTGGCTATCACTTACATCCATGTTATCACTTTGCCCCGGATGTCGACCATCTGAACCTTTTCCGGGTTGATGGGATTCATTACGATCACCTGCACTTTGATCTCTATGTTGACCATCAACTCCACTAGCCAAACTCTCGTCGAAGGGCCGGGCGTCATGTTGCCTAAACTGTTGTGCTGATTCATACTCTTTGAACTTATCATCCACTTCTTTAAATAGTTCATCCGCGGTTGGAAATTCGTCATCCTTTCCATTTTGGGAATATTCAATTGACGAAGTTCCATCTGTACCACCATCAGCTCCTAAGCTTCTTCCCATCAAAACTGTACTGGGTTTTGAATCTTGTTCGTTTGCTTCTTCGCCATTTGGCATGGAAGAGTCCACCCCTGACTTTTCTGCATTTTTATTAGATTGTGCATCACCAGTTTGGGTTGTGGGTTTCTTTTGCCCTGTTTTTTCGCCACCACTTTGATCTTCCCCACCTTTTCCTGAAATTTGATCATGGGCTACTGTCGTATCACTTGGCTGGTAACTCTCGTCATTATTATCACTGGATCCATCGCCTCCCAAACTTCTTCCCATCATTGCAGCATTTGGCTTCGAGTGATTCTCGGTATTGTTAGCATTAGTCGAAGAATTACCTGTATTCTGTTGCTTATCGTGTTCCGGTACACCACCCCTTTCCAAATCTTTATTTTCACCATCATCACCACTGCCCAGGCTGTTGTCCATAGGCTGACCTTCCTGTCGGCTTGGCTCTGGTAATGATTCGCCTTGACCTGGACCTCCCGAAGGAACACCTGCACTTTGGCTCCCTGATGCACCGCCGACACTTTGGCCCCCAGATGGACCACCTGCATTTTGGTCCGCATATTGGCTTGCATGTGGATCACCAGAATTTTCTCCCGGATGTTGATATCCTTTTTGACGACCCCCATGGTGTCCACCTACAATTTGTTCCGGATGCTGGCCCTTAAGTGAACCGTCTCCACTTTGACCCCCTTGTTGACCTCTTGCGATTTGGCCAGGATGTTGCGCCGATTGAGGCATGTCGTTACTATCGGCCGGATGTTGCGCCAATTGTGAAATGTCGTTACTTTCCGCCGGATGTTGGTCCTTTTGTGGAGAGTACCCATTTTTGCTCCCATGTTGACCACTTGCAATTCGGTCCGGTTGTTGGGCCCATACAGGAATGTCGTAACTTTCAGCCGGATATTGCCCCGCTTGGTGACCACTAGAAATTTGTTCCGGGTGTTGGGCCCATTGTGGAATGTCGATACCTTCGGCCAGACGTTGGCCCTTAAATGGATCGTCTCCATTTTGACCCCCTTGTTGACCTCTTGCAATGTGGCCCGGATGTTGGGCCCATTGTGGCATGTCGTTACTATCGGCCGGATGTTGCGCCTGTTGTGAAATGTCGTTACTTCCGACCGGATGTTGGCCCTTCGGTGGACCGTCTCCACTTTGACCCTCTTGTTGACCTCTTGCGATTTGACCCGGATGTTGGGCCCATTGAGGCATGTCGTTACTATCGGCTTGATTTTTGCCCTTGGGTGGACCGTCTCCACTTTGACCCCCTTGTTGACCTCTTGTGATTTGGCCAGGATGTTGGGCCCATTGAGGCATGTCGTTACTATCGGCTGGATGTTGGGCCCATTGAGGCATGTCGTTACTTTCGGTCGGATGTTTGGTCCATTGTGGAATACCGTTGCTTTCAGCCGGATGTTGACTCCCAGGTTGGACATCTACACTTTGACCCCGGTGTTGGGCCCACGCCATATTTGGATCCTCTATTTTTTCGGCTGGATGTTGGCCCTCACCAAAACCACTAAAAATTTCGTCCCATTTTGCAACATCAAGTTTTTTACTCGGATGTTGGACTCCTTGTTGACCTCCATAAAAACTTTGTCTAGATTGTTGGGCGCCATGTTTACCATCTGTACTTTGGTTTTGTTGAGTGTGACTTCCGTCGTTTCCAGAATATGACCCTGGAATATTTTCATTAGTTCCTTTAAGTGTCTTCTTATTTCCGTTGGATGGATGGGAATCAGATCTCTCCTCTGTTCGCTGTCCTCCATTTGTTTTAACTTCTTGATGATTGCCTTGTGGAATCACTTCATTTTCATCAGTTTGCACAAAATTTGGGTTATCTGGATCATTAGACTTCCCGTCCCCATGGCTTTTTGTTGTTTCATCAGATTTTCTATTTTTATTTCCTCCAATCGATTCAGAATTCTGTTCATTTGGTTGAATTGCTGTTGTGGCATCATTGGAAGGCTGGTCCGCATGTTTCCCTTCACTTGTTTCGTCTTCTGGTGGGCTACCATACAATGACGTTCCATCATTACCAGGATCAGCTCCCAAGCTTCTTCCCATCAAAGCAGTGGGATTCGACTTCCCGTGCTCTTTTGTGTCGCCAGTAGGCTTGGAAGTATCCACCAACGATTTATCGTCATTGTTATTCGAGAGGCCATCATCAATTGGTGCTGAGATATCACTTTGCCCCGTCTGATCGTATTCATTTTGACTAAGATGTTGGCCCCCATGTTTACCAGCTTCACCATGTCTCGGTTTCTGCCCGCCGTGCGAACCTCCTTGACTTTGTCCGACATGTGGACCATCTTGACCTTGCCCGCCATGTGGACCACCTTGACCTTGGCGGCCATGTGGACTACCTTGACCACCATGTGGACCACCTTGACCTTGCCTTCCGTGTGGACCTCCTAGACTTTGCCCGCCATGTGGACCACCTTGACCTTGCCTTCCGTGTGGACCTCCTAGACTTTGCCCGCCATGTGGACCACCTTGACCTTGTCCACCGTGTGGACCACCTTGACCTTGCCCTCCATGTGGACCAACTTGATTTTCCCTCCCATGTAGACCACCTTCACTTTTGTCTCCAGTTTGACCATCATCGGCTTTTCCCGGATGTCGGCTCCCATCTGCACCATCATCCCCACTGTCCAAACTTCCGTCCATGGGCCCCGCGTCATGTTGATTTGGCTGTAGCGCTGATTCATATTCTTTGAACTTATCGTCCACCTCTTTAAAAAGTTCTTCTGCCGTTTGAAATCCGCTATCATTACCATTTTGAGAATTATCATTCCATGAAGTTCCATCATTATCACCATCAGCTCCTAAACTCCTTCTATTCGAACCAGTACTGGGCGTCGGCTCCCCTTGTGCCTTATTGGATGAGGAAGAATCCACCGGAGAATTCTCCACATTCCCATTAGATTTGGCATGACCAGTTGGTTTTGTTCCATCACTTCGCTCCACTTGTCGGTGGTTCCCTTTTTGAATATCTCCATTTCTTCCCGACTCGGACTTCAAAGCGCTACGTTCTGGCTGATTTACAGCATTCTTATCATGACCTGTATTTTGTTCCTTTCCATTTTCCCTTGCATCATTCCCACTTGCTAAATTCGTTGAAGCTGTTGACGATCTCTTTCCCGTTTCCAAATCTTCATTTCTACCACTGCCCATACTGTTGTCCATCGGCTGACCATCATCCTCTCGTCTTGGCTCTTGTAATGACCCAGTTTCCTTAGACGTATTGGCCTTATCTTCTTCTGTTATTTCTTTCGAATCACTTCCGCTTTTTGGAGTTCCAACATTACCATGGCCAGTCGCTAAGCTTCTATCCATCCATGCAGGACTACGGTTCTTCCCTTGTTCCCTCCTGTCACCTTTGGATGGAGATGAAGAATGCACCGATGACTTATCTCCATTTTTGGTTGGGTAGTCATCACTTTGCTCCGGATATTGATCATCTGAACGTTTTCCGTGTTTTTGGGATCCATAACGATCTCTTGCACTTTGGTCTCCATGTTGTCTACCTGCACCATCATCCCCACCGTCATAACTGCGCTCTTTGGGCCTATCGTCATGTTGACTTGGATGTTGTCCTGATTCATATTCTTTGAACTTGTCATCGACCTCTTTAAATAGTTCTTCCGCGGTTGGGAATTCGTCATCCTTTCCATTTTGTTCCAGGTGATGACCTCCTTCACTTTTGCCCCCATGTTGATCTTTTGCCCTTTGGTCGGGACGTTGCATCCACTTTGGAAAATGTACATTTTCGCCTGGATGTTGACCCTCAGGTTGACTGCCTATTTTCTGACCCAGTCTTTCGACCCATTCAGGAATATCAGTACTTTCGCCAGGATGGTGTCCCTCAGATTGCCTGCCTACTTTTTGGCCCAGTCGTTCGACCCATTCTGGAATATCAGTACTTTCGCCAGGATGCTGGCTTTTAGGTTGGCCACTTGCACTATGGCCTGGATGTTGGGCCCAATTCGGAAAATTTATGCTTTCTACCAGATGTCGACCCCTAGGGTCATCTCCACTTTGGGTTGGATGGAAGTCCCACTCCATTTTTGGAATCTCAGGAATATTTTCGCCCGGATGTTGGCCTTCAGGAAAACCGCCAAAGTGTTTGTCAGGGTGTTGACCCCACTCCATCTTTGGAATCTCTGGAAAAATTTCACCTGGGTGTTGGCCTTCAGGAAAACCGCCAAAGTTCGGGCCAGGGTGTGGGCTACCATTTTTACGATCTGTATTTTGATCTGGTTTATGGGCCTCATGTTGACCATGACCACCGTCTGTACTTCTGTCAGTTTGATTCGGTTGTCCAATTTTAGTGTCTTTTGGTCCATATTCCTGTGGAGTTTCAAACTGACTATTCGCTTCCTGTTCTCCCCCTAAGCTTCTTCCACCCATTAAAAAATTTCGGGTTGTTGTTTCATCCAGTTTTAGATTTTCTTCGTTCTCACCATGGCCATTTTCGTCACGAATGCTTTCAGTTGGGACAGTTGTAGTCAAATGACTTGGTTTTGACGTTTCATTTTGACCATTAAAATGCTTGTCAGAGTGTTTGTCCCATTCCATTTTTGGAATATCTGGATTTTTTTCTCCTAGATGTTGGCCTTCAGGCAACCCACCAAAGCTTTTGTCCGAATGTGGGTCCCATGACATCTTCGGAATCTCAGGAATTTTGTCGCCTGGATGCTGGCCTTCAGGAAACCCACCCAATTTTTGGTCATGGTGTTGGTCCCACTCAATCTTTGGAATCTCTGGAATATTCTCACCTGGATGTTGTCCACTTGGAAACCCACCAAATTGTTGGTCATGTTGTTGGTCCCACTCCATCTTTGGAATATCTGTAATTTTGTCGCCTGGATGTTGGCCTTCAGGAAAACCGCCAAAGGTTTTGCTCCGGTGTGGGTTCCCATGTTTACCATCTGCATTTTGGCCTGGTTTATGGGTCTCATGTTGACCATGACCACCATCTGCATTTTGGCCTGGTTTATTGGTCCCATGTTGACCACGACCACCATCTTTACTTCTGTCAATTTCATTTAGTTGTCCAATTTCAGTATCCTTTGGTCCATATTCTTGTGGACTTTGAAGCTGGCTACTAGCTTCTTGTTCGTTTTCTCCTCCTAAGCTTCTTCCACCCATGAAAAATTTCTTCGGAGTCGTTGTTGCATCGCCACTATCCAGTTTGTCCTTTTCCCCGCTTTCCCCAACGCCATTTCCATGATCACCAATATTTTCAGTTGGATTAACAGATGTAGTCAAATGACTTGGTTCTGCCGTCTCATTTCGAATACCAAAGTGTTCGTCTGGATGTTTTTCCCATTCCATTTTTGGAAAATCTGGAATTTTTTCTCCTGGGTGTTGACCCTCTGGAAAACCACCAAAGTGTTTGTCCCATTCCATATTTGGAAAATCTGGAATTTTTTCACCTGGATGTTGGCCACTTGGAAACCCACCAAATTTTTTGTCATGTTGTTTCTCCCATTCAATCTTTGGTATTTCTGGAATATTGTCGCCTGGATGTTGGCCCTCAGGAAAACCACCAAAGTTTTGGCTCGGCTGTGGGCTCATATTTTGATCATCTGCATTTTGACCTGGTTTATGGGTTTTATGTTGACCTTGACCACCATTTTTACTGTCAATTTTATTTGGTTGTCCAATTTCAGTATCCGTCGGTCCGGATTCCTGTGGATTTTCTAGCTGACTATTCACTTCCTCTCCATTATCTACTCCTAAGCTTCTTCCACCCATTAAAAATTTTCGGGTAGTTGTTTCATCACCACTACTCAGTTTTCCCCTTTCCCCGTTCTCACCATGGCCATTTCCGTCACCAATGTTTACATTTGGAACAGTGGTAGTCAAATGACTTGGTTTTGACGTTTCATTTTGACCACCATAGTGCTCGTCTGGGTGTTTTTCCCATTCCATTTTTGGCATCTCTGAAATTTTGTCGCCTGGGTGCTGACCCTCAGGAAAACCACCAAAGTGTTTGTTAGGATGCTTGTCCCATTCCATATTTGGAAAATCTGGAATTTTTTCACCTGGATGTTGGCCACTTGGAAACCCACCAATTTTTTTGTCATGTTGTTGCTCCCACTCCATCTTTGGTATCTCTGGAATATTGTCGCCTGGATGTTGGCCTTCGGGGAACCCACCAAAGTGTTTGCCAGGTTGTTTTCCCCAGTCCATTTTTGGAATATCTGGAATTTGGTCGCCTGGATGTTGACCCTCGAGAAAACCACTAAAGTTTTGGCTAGGGTGTGGGCTTATATTTTTTCCATGTTCATTTTGACCTGGTTTATGAGTCTCATGTTGAGCTTGACCACCATTCTTACTGTCAATTTTATTGGGTTGTCCAATTTCAGTATCCTTCGGTCCGGATTCCTGTGGATTTTCAAGCTGACTGCTAGGTTCCTGTTCGTTTTCTCCTCCTAAGCTTCTCCCACCCATCAGAAATTTCCGGGTAGTGGTTTCATCCAGTTTTCCCTTTTCCCCGTTCTCCCCATGGGCGCTTCCGTCGTCAATGTTTTTAGTTGGAACAGTGGTAGTCCAAAGATTTGGTTTCGCCGTTTCATTTTGACCACTAATGAGTTGGTCATGGTGTTTGTCCAATTCTGTCTCTGGAATATCTGGGATGTTGTCGCCTGGATGTTGGCCCTCAGAAAAGCCACCAAAGTGTTTGTCAGGGTGTTTGTCCCACTCCATCTTTGGAATATCTGGAATGTCTAGGGCTGGATGCTGACCCTCGGGGAAGCCACCAAAGTTTTTGTCAGGATGTTTGTCCCACTCCATCTTTGGAATATCTGGAATGTCTAGGGCTGGATGCTGACCCTCAGGAAAACCACCAGGTTGTCTGCCCCCATGTTTACCATGACCACCATCTTTACTTCTGTCAGTTGCTTTTGGTGGTCCAATTTCAATATCCTTTGGTCCATTTTCCTGTGGACTTTCCAGCTGGCCACTAGCTTCCTCTCCAATATCTCCTCCTAAGCTTCTCCCACCCATCAAAAATTTCCGGGTAGTCGTTTCATCATTACCATCCAGTTTTCCTTTTTCCCCGTTCTCCCCATGGGTGCTTCCGTCGTCAATGTTTTCAGTTGGAACAGTGGTAGTCAAATGATTTGGTTTTGCCGTTTCATTTAGACCATCAAAATGTTTGTCAGGGTGTTTGTCCCACTCCATCTTTGGTATTTCTGGAATGTTTAGGGCTGGATGCTGACCCTCGGGAAACCCACCATTTTTTTGGCCGGGGTGTTGGTCCCACTCCATCTTTGGAATCTCTGGAATGTTTAGGGCTGGATGCTGACCCTCGGGAAACCCGCCAAATTTTTGGTCAGGTTGCTTGTCCAAATCCATCTTTGGAATCTCTGGAATGTTTAGGGCTGGATGCTGCCCCTCGGGAAACCCGCCAAATTTTTGGTCAGGTTGCTTGTCCAAATCCATCTTTGGAATCTCTGGAATGTTTAGGGC
>JAQFZH010001880.1:0-18844 GCA_034695485.1 Entomobrya nivalis
ATGAAAAAATTCAGTCGAAGTTGTAAATTGATATTGTTTTCTTATGGAAGGCAATTTGTGATTGGGAGAATGAGTGTGCTGAACTATTACAAAGGTATTGAAAAAGGGACATTTAGAGCTTTGTTGACTTTAAGATGATTATTTGCAACGCATGTAATACTTGGTTTTACTAGTTTGATAAAAACGTTTTAAAATTGGTTTATAGCTATACTTTTAATAGAAAATTTTGATATGCTGAAATATGACGCTATATGACAGAATTAAATATTTAAACAAATAAAATCGACAAATTGATTATTTTATTGCTCGTTTAATCGAATTTGTGCTTTATACAGTATTCTGTATTACAATTTATCATGTAATATATAACTGTAAGCTACTATGCAATATTCAAAACATTTTATAATTTGTTCATTTTATCGTTTAAATTAAGTCTCGCGTCCGACAAACGATTTAAAACCTTTCTGCCAAAGGCTTTGGTTATTTCTTTGGTAAATTTGTATGTACAATCAGGAATGATCAGACTCAAAACATACGTGCTCATTCATTGTACATCCGAAAATAATGTAGTCATTTAATGATAGTGATCACAGTAAACGACAAATCGACAGTATTAAAATAGTTTGATGGTGAATTGGTTAAAAATTGTTGATATTTACGTGCATGTACATTCAAAGTAAAACAGACTAGACTGTAGTTAGTTACATGTACGTTGTCTCAAGTTTTATTGTTTATGCAAATGGCTTATATAGGATTCGTTTAACAATTAACCTTCATTACATATTCAGAAATATTTTAAATCAGAATCATAAAGCTATTCATAGTTTCTCCAGTGCAACAAAAAATATAGAAACTTAAATGGTTATATCTCACATTTAAAAAAGATTTTTTCGATTGTCTCGATTAGGAAATTTTATGATAGATTTTTTTTTAATGTAAAAAATTCTATGGCATATCATAGCTATTTAGGGTGTATAACAAATTTACCATAATATTTGAAGATATACCTTTAGCAGTCTATTAATCAGCATCCGGATAAAGCATTTATAAAAGATCAATATAGATTTTTTTTTTAAATGCCAAATAAATATTGGTTGTTAAATGGTTGGTTTATTCGAAAATTTGCTTTTTTATATATCATGTATGACATTTAAAAAAATCGTATGTAAAGGTTTTTAAAGAGTATGTAAGCTTCGCAATCATGTTATTATTTTTATAGGGCTGGCCGCTTTGAAAGCAAACCTCTAACAAAGAAAAATAGTCCGGACATTTTTTAATCGATTTTGTATGTTCGTATCTAGAATCAGTAATGATGAATCAAAGAACTACATATGATTTAACTCTACTTCTAAACTTGTTATGGTTATTTGATCATAGTGTATTTGTAAAAATCAAATCAAACATTCAATCAACAGGCGTATCCTTTATATTCCGAAAGTCTAAATATTTTATTACCAACAAACTTTGCAGTGGTTTGATGGAAAAGTGGGGTAACATTTGGTCATTTTGTGCGTATGTTTTCCAGGCAAAAAAACAAGACCGGAGTTCAGTGTTCATTGTTCGGTTTTAAGAAGGTTTTAAGTGCCAAACATCATTAGATTTTCAGCAATATTTAAAAAAGCCGTGTCAAGATATTCAAATTTTCTCTGGTAACACACTAAATACGAAAGTTTAGCAACTTCTTTTTGCCTTATTTCATATTATCAAAAAAAATACATCAATCAATCGATATATTTGATTAAGAAATTTCTAGATAACTTCATTGTAAACATCTAACATTTGATTCTTAAGCGATTTAAAAGGTATCTCAAAATGCTTGTATTAAAGGCTAGAAATACCATTCGCAGTCCTAACATTGCTGAATTATAAACTGAATAATAATATTGGTTCTCAAGTTATTGACAACAATGCACAGAGTAGTATTGTGCATTGAATATTTTTGAAATATCTTAAATTAATATCTAATTAATTAAAATCTTACCTATCAACTTATTTGAATTTTAAACACTTTTTAGACCTTCCATATCCAAATTTAATATCCCCCGTTTCCTGTCGCCACATATATTCGAATATATTGACAACTAAACGGTAACCTTTCAAAATGTATAGTAAAATCATGTCAAAAGCACTCTATTTAAGCTTAACAATTTCCCGCTGGTTTGGTGCCAGCCCAATGATATATAATCCAAAAAATGAACAGTTGATCATGAATAAAGCAATATTTCCAATAGTGAATAGAAATTTCAAACTGGCCCTAATATGGCTCATTTTAGCTTTGATTATTGTATTCAAGCGTTACCAAAATAAGGACAATCTAGATCAGTTCCATTTGACGTTAGCATGGTGGCTAGGATACACATTGGTTCTTATGGTGTTTTCCATTTCGAGGTTTTATACCCCAGAATTTTGTGACACTGGAAATGGAGCTACAAATATATTCCGTAGAATACATGGTAACTTTAAGGCAATTTTTTTTTATATTTTTAACTCTGAATAACTTTCATTAATTTTGTTTTGATTTTTTATTTACAGCAAACTTTATGCCAAGATTCAACACATCAAAGGCCGGAGGAGAGTTTCTTGTTTTGGATATACTCTTGATACTATTCTACATCGAATGTGTTCTATTCTATTTAGGTCTTGTTTTGTACGTCGTGTATGATCCACAAGCTGTCATATTTCTTGGTGGGCTAATACCCTCCAAATATTTCAATTTCCCTGTTGCCATTACATTTATACTGTTTCATATCTACATATTAGGCACTTTATGTTGCAGCATTGTGGCTATAGGTGGGCCTATAATCATGTACGCATTCTACGTGTACTTTATAATAAACCACGAAATTCGATTAGGACGTAAATATTACATAGCAAATAATGAGTTTAGAAAGTCTACTAATATAAGGCTATACTACAGAGCATTTCAAATCATTCATCAACAAGCCATGATCAATAATTTTTTAGGGTTTTATATTTTAATAGCGAATGCATTCTTTATGGCTACTGCAATATATTTAACGTTTGTCTTTATTAGGTATTGGTCCCAGTTGCAGATTATAAGTAAAGCTCCACTTGTAATAGGTTATATTTTGGTGTTGGGCTATTGGACCTTATTTCTGGAGATTGGATGCATGTTTTATGTAAGTGGAAGTAAAACATTGGGATCGTGGAAACGGCATGATTGGGGTTTCCAGGAACAAATCAGGTTGATGATGAAATTTCATCGAAGCTGCAAACTAATCCTGTTTTCGTATGGAAAGCAATTTGTGATTGGAAGAATGAGTGTGCTCAATTATTATAAAGGTGTTGAAAGGGGGACATTTAGAGCTTTGCTTATGTTAGAATAATATTTCAGACAAAGTTGTAATGTCGCAATTTTATATGGAACTTTGACTTGGTATAAAAACTCATTAAGTTGCTTGTTAACTTTAAGATTATCTTTTTAGGCTTAAATAACTAATGTCAAATATCTCCTAAATGTGTTAAGCTTTGCAAAATATTAAAGCACAATAATTGCTTATTCTAATTAAGATTATAGACGTTTTGAACGTTTCTTGATGTCGTCATAATACTTCAATTTACAATTTACTACTCTTGTTTGAACTATAGTGTGTTAAAGTCAAATTTTAACCAAATTTTTAATTGGTGTAGTCATTTCTACTAAGTTAAATTTACCGAATGGATAAATTATTATAATATATATAGTTTGAAAACAAGTAAGAGAGTTTTTTAAACTAATTTCTATTGGGATCTTGCTAAACAATCCTTAGTTTTATGTGTAATATATTGAGTGGTATCACCATATAGGTAATTTTTATGTACAAGTAATCATTTAGTCGCTTATGTAAATTTGTTACTACTAAAAACATGAAGTAAAATAACTCAAAGAGTTGTTGGCAAATTTGTCTGTTTTAGCTGCAGGTTTCCAGCTAAACTTAAAACATTGGAATACCGTAGACAAAGCCGAGTAGCTGGTTTATTCTATGTAAAAATGCAGTTGTGGTTTCCTGTGGTTTTTTAACTGTGAAAGAATTTGGCTTTAACAACCAATAGTTTATGTAATATTAGTTTGTTAGATTAGTATGCCTTTGCTTTTTATTAACACAGTAGGTTAAAATATTTACAAAAAAAACAAGAAACAAAAACAATAGTTTAACGAACGTTAAACAGAAAATAGCTAACAAAATGCTTATATCGTTTTATTATTATGATACTCCATAAATCTTGCAAATATTTTTTTTATTTCTATTTGCTGGAGATATTTTACGTTTACTACTACATTTATGAATAAATATTACATGCATATCTTTAATTCAAGCAGTTTACCTTAGTAGAAAATTTAACTTATAACTTATACAGCAACTTGTTCGATCTAACGTGATACATGTATTTATGGCTTGTCTGTAATTGCATTACAATTTTCTACATAACTTTTCTCACACGGGCTCTAATAAAACGTTATGACACAGTAATACAATTTTTATAGGTGGCTCAACCAATTTCGCAATAACATTCACTCCTAGCAATTTCATGCTGATAATCGTTAATAGCCTTATTAAATTGCCATCTATTTCCTTTGTTCAACTAAGCGTTCGTATACATATTTTTCACTTTATATCTGACTTAACCAAATCTGTACCAGTACAATAGCTCGTTTTGCATTTAGTGCTTTTTGATCAATAGCATATAAATAGCATCATATCCTAGCGAATTTCTTAAAATAAAATGTTATTTAAGTATTCCATTTACTATATATTTTCCCATATTTTATCCTGTGTTTTGTGTTCCACAGTTGAAACTCCTAGTGGAAAAGGATTCTGCTACAGTGACAATAGCTGTGGTCCATATTCAAAGGAATGGCCCCCAATCTGTCACAATGGGAAACGCCAGTCACCGATAATGTTACCCAATACCTGGATACCCGAAGCTAAAGTTAGACGTATTCAATTGGAAAACTACAGGGGCAATTTCTTCCGAATGAAAAATAATGGACACTCTGTGGAAATAGACTTTGTTGGAAAATCGCATCAAAATGAGGGACCATCAAGCCATATATTTTCGTTTCCGGATCCAATATATTTGAATGTTTACCGACAGTATAAATTTGCAGCAGTGCATTTTCATTGGGGCGTAAACGACTACATAACCGGTTCGGAACACTGTATTGCTGGGAAGTGTAGTGCTTTTGAAATCCATTTCGTTCATTACCTTGCCAACTATCCCAGTTTAAAAGAAGCAGTTGCCTCAGGCAACGAAAGTGCAATAGCTGTACTAGGTGTTCTGGTGGATGTGAGCGCCACAAAAACTGCAGGAAACAATTTGTATTCCATTTTATTTCAAAAGCCGATACTACCAGTATCACTGGATTGCTTTGGACCGATTGTAAAAAAATTAAGAATGATTCAAGTTGCAAGACCTCAGCAAAATGCAGTTGCTATGGAGAATTTAGATTTTTCGAAATGTATTACAGCAGATAGAATGCCTTTGGTTTATGCTTATAAAGGATCTTTAACTACACCTGGATGCCAGGAGCAGGTTAATTGGTATGTTATGAGACATCCAACTACTACAAGTCATCAAGATTTGGAGGCATTCAGAAAAATACTAAATAATAATCTTGGAAAACCAATGAGCTCGAATCACCGACCACTTCAACAGTTAAATGGTAGAAGTGTAAAGCTTTTAATGATGACTTGATTTTTAAATGGTGGTTAGAGACAATATGATGTGAATTGAAATATAATAAACATGTACGTTTGTATAAATTTTACTTTTAAATTTAGGTAAATTGTAATAAAGGTTCTAAAATATTTAATTGTCAAAAGCGCTCAATAAATTGCGCTTCATTCAATATTGAGGAAAGTTCACGCAAACTTCAGGATTCTTTTTTTATTATTTGCAAATTGATAATGTCACAAACTACATTCGCATATTTTTAGAAGGATTTTTATTTTTATAGCTCTAGTCTTCCCGAGCAGCAAATATTTAGGATCTGATGATACTTGACATACTATCAGAAGGTCAAAGGATAAAACTTTTATAATATAATTGGTAGAGTGTTTGTACAAACTAAAACATTAAATGGATAAATATTTGGGTGTACTTAACAAGTATACTAGTAAATTACCTTTCAGGATGGCTTAAAACACTTGTATACAAAACTAGTTATTTGGGCGTAACACAAACTTTTATACAAAGCAAAATTTCACATTTCCAAACAAGTAGTTACCGATCATTCAAGTTCACTTGAAATTAAAGTTAATACTTTTAACCTTGTATGTTTTGAAGGTTTTTTTTTGTTTTCATGTGAATTTTATATTTAAAAAACAAAACTGTAATTCAGGATATTGCATTAAAATCATACGTTTGCAATTTCCTTTTAACGTTTCCAGGGGCAAGTCAATATGTACTTGAAAACAGAATTTTAAACTAGTTCTATTACAGTATTTCGTCTTCATATGTATGTCGCTTTGCTTCAATCATCATTCCTCGCTTATTTTTTAAACGTTTGTATTTTCGACGATCATTTTAAGCTGTTTCCTGATATGTAATAGAGACGAAATATTTAGTAATCTTTGTCGGAAATCGTTTAATGATACCAGTTAATCAACTTTCAACTAAATACATCGTTTTTCGTTATCTGATTTAGTTCAAAGTTCAACCATTTACAAGGAAAATTGCATATTGGAACAACATTAAGACAAAAACGAACGAAAATTACGTTTAATTCGTTTTGGTAACTAGCAAATCGCAGAAGTTTAAAAACTTAGCATTCTTGTCTAATAATAAATAGTTTGATTACGTAAAAAAATTAATAAAAACAAAAAGAAACAAAAAGTTCAAGAAAATTTACTTGTATGTACATACCTACACATGCTATTGTACTACTTCGTTTTTATCCCTCTTCGGATACATTGTCCACTTAACTTTCCATTCCAAAAACGACTGATATCACACTAACAATTTAACGAAAGCCTTCAAAATGTTCAGTAAAACGATGTCAAAACTTCTTTATTCGAGCTTTAAAATATCCCGCTGGTTTGGCGCAACTCCGTTGATATTTAATCCAAAAACCGAGCAGTTCACCATTGACAAAGCGATAGTGCCTAAAGTTAATCGAAATTTCAAATTTGCATTAATTTGGCTCTTGTTAGCAATGTTCATTGTTTTGAAGCGCTACCAAAATAAGGACAACCTAGATCAGTTCCATTTGACGTTAGCATGGTGGCTAGGACTTACTTTAATTATTACTGTATTCTCTATTTCAAGGTTTTATAGTTCAGAATGTTGCGATACTGGAAACGGAGCCACAAATATATTCCGTATAATACATGGTAACATTAAAGTAAACCTTTTTTATTTTATGTTTTTAAATTTGAATATCTAAAAAAATTACTCTGCTTATTATTATAACAGCAAATTATATGCCAACACTCAACACTTCTACAGCCGGTGGAAAGTTTCGTATTTTGGATATAATCCTAATGTTATTTTACATGGAATGTATTCTACTTTATTTAGGTGTTATTTTGTACCTTGTGTATGATCCACAAGCTATTATATTTCTTGGCGGGCTAATACCCTCCAAATATTTTAGTTATCGTGTTGTTGTTCCAATTATACTTTTTCACATCTATATAGGTGGCACTCTATGTTGTGGCATTACTGCTCTAGGTGGGCCCATAATCATGTTTTTATTCTACATGTACTTTATGATAAACCAGGAAATGCGCCTAGGACGTGATCATTATAAAGCTGATAATTTATTCAGAACTTCAGCTAATATAAGGCTTTATTATAGAGCATTTCAAATCGTTAATCAACAAGCCATGATAAATAATCGATTAGGTTTTTACATTTTGATATCGAATGCATTTTTTATGGCTACTGCAATATATTTAACGTTTGTCATAATAAGGTATTGGTCAGAACTACAGGTTATTAGTAAAGCTCCTCTTGTTATAGGGATTCTGCTGGTGTTGGGTTATTGGACCTTAATACTGGAAATTGGGTGCATGTTTTATGTGGATGGATGCAAAACTTTAGGATCTTGGAAACGACATAATTGGGGATTTCAGGAGCAGAACAAATTAATGTTGAAGTTTCATCGTAGTTGTAACTTGATAGTGTTTTCGTATGGAAAGCAGTTTGTGATTGGGAGAATGAGTGTGCTAAATTATTATAAGGGTGTTGAAAGGGGTACATTCAGAGCTTTACTAATGTTAAAATAGTACCTAATATTTGAGGTAAATTAATTTGTTTGATTTTAAAAGCCTCTTTAATAGATTAATATTTCTTACAATAAATATATTATAGTTGAATTACACTATCAGTATTTTTAATTACAAGTTATTAGGTTATTTAAATCTCACTGGTTATTTATAATGATTGATAATTTTAATAATTTGATTAATTCTTCATAGTGGAATTTGAATGTGAAAATATATTGCTGTCTCGTAGTGTTTTGTATGCATGCTAATAAACGTTGATTTTTAAGATACAAAATATTTGAGCTACTTGACGAAACCACTTTTATATATTGCTACGTACAAGATAATTATTTTGCAAGTCAAAAGCCAAAATCACACCTTGTTTTGCTTTACCTCAATTCGTATAATGGGTGTACGTATTCTAACTGCGTAAAATTTAAATTTCATCAATGTACTTTGACAGATTCGTTTAATTTTCCTATTTTTCAAAAGGGTTTCCTTGTAAACTTGTATTAGATACTTACAAATAACTTTAAAAACCCTTACAGAAGATTCTAGAGCAAATACTACTATTGATATTATCAGACCACTAAGTAAAACAAGAAATATAACTAAAATATTCCCATTTAAATTTGGAGCTTTTAATGCATCTGCTAAGTTATCCCAATTATTTGAAAACCTTACACGTTCTTTTGCCAAAGCACTAAACCAATTCCATAGTCCAGCCTCTTCAATAGCCCTTAGTCTAAACACAACTTTTGTAGATACCCAACCTGTAATTGAGTATCCCACAGATATATTTGAATACCTTTCAATACCAATGTTTACATGTTTATCTAAACCTTCCTCTGTTTGTTTAACACGTGTCGCAAATAGGCCACACATATACTCTGGTAATACAAGCGCCGAACTTTTGCAAGAAAGCAAATGTTCAAACAGGGCATTATCTTCACTCGTTTCGTAAACATGTTTTGGTTGCTTATTAATCTGGCTATTTTCGTAGTTTTCCTCCAAAATATTACTGAAAGTTTCACTAAATTTATTGTATAATGTTTTCAGACCAAAGAGAGTATCTCTCATATTTGGATGCAAACTAGAATGGTTATAAACCAAGTCAATCAAGTCATTTTGCATATAGAGCTGTTGACTAAAATCTTTCAAAGACTCCATTTCCGAGTATGCATTTGCACTTTCATCATCATTTCTCAACGCATGTGGTCCAATAAAGGTCATATCAAAACCATCCATCATAATAAGTGAAGGTCCTTTAGCAAACTTTAGATACAATTTTGAAGTTCTAGTGTAAATAGTAAAGTTATCTTCCAAAAGATCGTTAAACTTTTCATATGGAATTGATTCTCTTTGTCGAATCAAATTGTACACGTTATTGTTTTTATACGCATTACTTACAACTATACCAACTAGCATAGTACTTCCAATTATAAAACTTAGTTGTGATTGTGAGGCCATGGAACCTAGAAATGGATCACCTTGTTCTATAAGAACCTTGTATAAAGATGTTAAATACACTCGAATACTTCTGTTGGATACCTTCTTATCTAGATACTTACAAAGGTATGCCAAAATTATCACAGAAGATAAAAGAAGTAGCTAAATTGCTAAATCGTACACAGAGTATAATTCTGTATACGCTACTGAAGCAGTGCCTCTTTGCCCGCAACTAACCTAACGAATTTTAAAACATTAAACAAATCATTAAACGAAACAGGATATTTCAAAGTATCTATAGTAGAGACATGCATGTGAGCACTTAGTACCGCCGCTGATTGAGGAAATTCATACGTATCATATACGAGATCGACTTTTCCATTTACACACACACTATTTCTAAGTATATATGAATAGTTTTTAAAAATCGAAAGCCATAAATGAGCATGCGAATGTGATAAAAATTCAAAACTATTATATTCCTTTGGTATTCGTCGCATAAATCGTTTAACATGTGTAAATTGGTTTTCGCAAAGTTGCAGATGATATAGCACATTTTCAAATAGTTTGTCATAAGATGTTCGAGTAACCAACCAGTATGACGTATGACACCACCGGGTGTAGGGATAATTTAAATTACCAATTATATATTTAGTTGAAAGTTTAGCAGGACTTGTAATTGAAGTGGACACTACTTGGCTAAATTCATTTAATCGTAATAGTTTCCATTTAAGGTTACCTAACAAATTTATCTCCAGATGAATAAACACATCATGTCTTGCACTGGTAGACGAGTACTTCCATGGTTTGGTAGCTTCTTTCATCCAATCGGTTAGATCTTCAATAGACCATTGATCCAAATTTGCAGATGATACTAAAATTTGGATAGGTGCTTTAGAAGTTGGAATCATGGCATCAGGAGAGTGGACAGTTATTTGCGATCCAAATGGAATTGGTATAGACCAGTAAAACTCTTTGTCGGGAAGTAGAAAGATTTCAATAACTTGTGTCCAAAGTTTTGAAAAACTAGAAAGTTTATTTGAGTCAAATGGCAGGCACCATTTTTCAGAGTATCCAGAATACTTAGTTTTAGGACAGAATTGCCGTAGTCTCTGTTGTAAGAACGGAGTAGATATTACAATTGGATACTTTGGGACATCGAGATTAACTTTAAGAAAGTTGTGAACAAAAATGTAACAATGGTCTTCTGGGGAACATTTTAAAATATGGTTGATATTCAAACGTTTGATATTTGAAGCGTCTTTAGAAGTAAGGTCTGACGAGACGTGTAATGTAACCACAAAGTCTACAATGTTAAGGGAAAATATAATAACCGTAATCATTTTAGACATCATTTTCGACAATTTGTGTGTGTATTGCTTAAAATGTTTTCAACTGACTTGGCACAAGCTAACTAAAACATCAGGTTAGGTCAATGCAAAAGGAGAACAAGTTAAGCTGTATTCATCATATGAGCTTTGTCTTGATACAACACGTGTCTAGGGCCTTAGGTAGGTACCAAATCAAGTTAAAAGGAATTTATGTAAGTTATGTACCTAAGAACTGCAAGTAGGTCAAATTCCAAGTTACGATCATTTTAAAGTAATAAGATTTGTGTTTGTGGAAAAGGCTTGGACACGCATTAGTGGCTCAGTTTTAATTTTATTAAAATAAAATAAACTCGCGTTTCCAAATCTGACTGATCACACGCGTCTTTCGCAGCTATGGTAATGCCGACACGATCCCTTAAAATTCAACCTAAATGTTTTAATCCTATAAGTGTCATCTATGTATGTGTCTTATTTGTAGTTGTATTTTTGGGTTTCAAGTTTTTGAAAATTTAAACATTACCTACCACACAATTTTTCATTAACTACAAAATAAGTCATAATATTGTTTTTCACTAGGGAATCCAATGATTAATTTTTTGATGTGGAGTATTATGTGGATAATTGAAATTCTATTATTTTTCTTTTTGAAACAATTAAATTTGTTCGAGGTTTGAAATATTAAAGTTAGCTTGTCAAAACGATTCTTGATATATATTAAAAGTTTTCAAGTTTGTTGAATCTTAGTATTGCCAGTAATTTATAACACAAAGATTGTGATGTATCATGACACTTAAAGAGGTATCCATTTTTATCAACCAATTATCTCTGGTATGTTTGCTTATTTGGTGATGTAATCAATCGTCTTTTTGAATGTGGAATCTGTATTTGCTTTATATTAGCATTTTTCCTACACAATTATAAATGTTTCATGTTTAACGTTTTGGACTAAATACCTCGTGCCACAAATTATCACAAATGATTTGACCCAAACATGCAACATTGTAATTTATTATTTCAACAATATGCATTAAAAGTATTTATCACAGTAGCTAAATTAACCAGTACAATCATATTATTATGCGGATATAATTTCGTGGAGTAAGTTTTATTGCATGTTTGTTAAGGCCACACAACAAAATTAGTAGCTATTATAATCAAGAAGTACCAACAAACGCACATATTGCTCATATTATTAGACCTTTGAAAACATCTAACATGCCATTAACTGGCCTTGAATACTTAATCCAAACAATTATGTTTGGCCTGGCCTAGATATTAAATTCAGGGCTTTAACTAAATATCAGTATTATTGTCAAGGTAATATTTAATCAAGGTGCTTACAGTCTCCTATGTAATTTTTAAGTAAACACTGACATCAAACTAATTATTTTCATGGTCAAATAAAAAAGTAGATAAAAACTTTGACATTACAAACCTACTAAATCATTCCTAAACTCATCTTCAACAACACAAGTTTTTCCGCATCAAAATGTTTAGCGACCGATTTTATTACATTGCCCATATTTTATCAAACGTTTCCTGTAAAACGTTATCCCATCTTATGCAGTTCGACAAAACCGAGAAGTTACTCCATATATCAAATAATAACAAAAGCATTCAGCATTATAAATTTCATTACAATTTTGGTTTTATCTGGACTTTGGGTCTAATTAGCATTTTACTAAAAGCCAAAACAGAAAAGGACATGGAAAGTTTGTATATTACACTGTTTTATACAATAGCTAGTGTGGTAGCATCTCTATTTTACATATTTTTTCGTTTTTATTCTGAGGACTTTTGCCGAACTATTAATGGACTTTTAATACTCTTTCGACATTTACATGGTACGTTGTTAATGCATAAAAACTACAAATGCATAATGATATAATAATTTTAAAAAACTCTATGTTTTTCCAGAAGTGTATATGCCGGACTTCAAACCCAACAAAGATCGGCTTAACAAAGTGCTTGATTTTTGTAACATTTCGGTTCTCTTTGGAATTTTCGAGTTTGGCTCTTTATTTTGTATAGTTTTGGTTTATAACCCAAGAAGCTTAATATTCCTAGGCCGTCTGATTCCAGATGAATATTACTCGTATTATTCATTTGGTTTAATAACAATAATATATTCGTTTAATTACATGGTTAAAGTTAATCTCAGTGTATTTACTTATTTGTATTTTAGTTTTACTTACATATACTATGTTACTATATTCTTAACCAAAGAGCTACGATTAGGGCAAAATACGTATAGAACAGTAGAAAAATTAAGACAACCTGAGAATTTAAGAATTGCATACAGATCATTTCAAATTTTAAACGAAAATATGTTATGTTTCAATGGACAATTTTTGTATATTCTTCATGGGGCTTGTATAGTATATCCGGTATTTGACATGGCTGTACTAATTCATTGTTGGAGTACTTTGTCGCCTTTGACGAAAGGGGTGCTATTTTTAGGAATTCCGTCAACTGTTGGTTTGTGGACATTTGTCTTACAGATGGGCAAGTATTTATTTTTGAGAGGAAATCGCATTATGGTTTCCTGGAAACGAAATATTTGGAACGATCAACATGAGAAAAAGGTGATGAAACGATTTATACGGTCTAGTAGATTCGTTCTTTTGCGATATGGCAATACTATGGTTTTTGGGAGAATGACGCAGTTTACTTATATCCAAAGTATTATGCGGTGGTCATTTAAGGTATTACTGATGTTGGAAAAGAGCTAAAATATAGTAAATAAACCCATCTATATCCTCTGGCTAAACTCAATATTTGTTATATTTATTTAGAAACAAACAATATTCTTAAAAAGTATTTGTGATTGGGAGAATCTGACTTCGTATCTGTTAAACATGTTTTAGCTAATTTGATAAAATTACTTTAAATTGAACTTTTCGACTAAATAAATAAATTTGTTTAATGATTTTGAACTTCCTTGAGATATCAATTAGTCTGATATAATTAGCTCAATGATATTAATCAAAATTCATGTTCAAGGCAATGTTATTTCTGCTAATTAAAGCCAAATTGTCTAAAGAATGACAAGATATTATTTTAATTTTATGAACAACGGTTTCTGCTAATTTTGCACAAGTAGTCAAGTTTAACGCTAGCTGTTAGCCTTGTTCTGCTAATTTCCAATGAATTCATTGTTCGTTTTTAAGGTTAAAAATATTAATGTTCATAAAACGATTAAGCCAAAAAAACAAATTTAATAATTAAATAAATACTTTTGTAAGTCCTGTTTGCTATTTTCTAGGAACATATTTGACTACTTTTGAGTCTAACACAGAATTTCTGAATATACTCATTGATTTTATTTTAATTTCGTCGGCTATTTTGGATTAGGCTTGAGATTTTTCTGAGACTAATTTGTCTTTATGATCCACGAGGCATTATATTTAATAGAATTTTCATAACCGACAAATATTACTATTATTTTCCATTTGCAATTATAGAAATTATCTATTATATTCATACTTGTATCAGAGCTGCTTTAAATCTGGCAGGTACAAGCACTATATTATTGGTCCACATGATATACTTTACGGTGATATACACAAAGGAGTGTAGAATGGAAGCTTCTATATACAAGACGGAGTCCACGCTTAGGACTTCCTATGATATACGAAAAATGTACAGAGCATTCCAATTACTCCACCAAAATGTAATGTGTTTTACTGGTTGGGTTTTTTTCATTTGTCATTTTGGATTTACACTGCAGCCTATAATTGCAAATTTTGTGTTGCTCAAATATTGGAAGGATATTAGTCTATTTGCAAAAATTCCACTGTTGATGATTTCTCCAGCAGTGACTAGTATTTGGATGCTGACGTTACAGTTATGTTCATCTTTCTTTGTAAAAAGTGAAAAAAGTTTAAAATCTTGGCAGATGCATGACTGGGGTAGTAAAAGAGAAAGTAGGATCATGAAAAAGTTTCGAAGGTCTTGTAAACCGGTTTTAGTATGTTATGGATCTATGTATCAGGTTAAGCGTATTACTCCGTTTGCTTATGTAAAAACTATTATTAGAGGTAGCCTTAAGTCAATGCTAGCTCTTAGAAAAGTCAGGATATAATGTTAAAAATATGAGTGCGAAGTGGCGCGGCTAACATGTAAAGTTTTCCATGAGTTTTTTCGTATACCACTATAATTTATGCACTAAAACATATTTCCATTAAAACTTTTATTATCAGAATCAACTAATGTTTTGTCTGTGATTAGTGGCCTGTTAATAACAAAATACAAAATTGAAATCAAGCTGATGCAAAACGTAGCCAATGGATAATTCAAAAAAAAATTACACCGATACAAGTTACATAAATAATTACACATTTACCAATTTTACAGCCCAAACCTGTAAAAACAGTTTTGTATAAAACATGTAGGAAATAACTGTATTCATATTTGAATGCAGTGAATAATTTAGTATATTAGCGCTTGCATAAGTTGATGTCAAATATCCTTAAATGATACATGAAAATTTATTGATTTAATTTAAGAACAGTAAGGCAAGTACACAGTATAGGTAAAATCTCTCACTTGGTGTTAATATTTCTTTTATCATAATTATACGAAATTCTTAATATCCGAATTTACGACGAAAATAGTATCTGATAATATTATAGATAGCTGTAGCAAAAGTTACTCCTTTTGCAATAACACATTTATATATTCGCACTCTAATTTCTGTACCAAATGTAGAAATAGCAACTGTCAAGCCAGACAACCAAATTATGAAAATTACTAAAATGTTTCCAGACATGTTAGGTGGCGCAAGCACAGCATCAGGGTTTTTAATCTTAGCTACCCCATTGGAAACCAGATTATCCCACCACCTTATTATTCCCGACTCGGAAATCATTGAAAATCCCTTCAGAATGTGTTCTGGAACAAATCCGCCTAAAGAAACCGATATGTCTAGATTTGTATACGTTTCATCGCCAATATCTGAGTGTAGTCCTAACTTTCTTAAACTTGATGCAAATTTGTTTGCAATATACAGGGGTAAAATCCAAGCCGATTTTGAGCAATTTTTTAAATCTTCTTTTATCAGATTATCTTGTCTACTCCAAAAAAAATCAGTTAAAGCACTCGCCCAATGTAAGCTTGTAAACCGTTTTTCATCATCACCTTCTGAAATCAAATTTTGAAACTCGTCCATATTTGACCGTTCCAGCATTGATAGAGACTCTACTGGACTAGCAAGAGTATTAATAATTTTAGGGTGCAGTTTTGCAGTACGTATCACTTTCATTAGTTTAAGCATTTGTTTGTCTGATTGGTTATACGGTTTCAATTCAAAGTCATTTCGAAGTTCCACCTTTCTTATTTCACTAACTGAGCATGATACGTCTACGTCGTCATCATTAAAAATACGTATTTCGCCGCGATAAACTGTATGGGAAAGATTGAAAGACGATGCAAAGTTTTTCCAAACAGACCTAAAAACACTATCGCATATAAGAGGGTTTGAATCCATATACTCAATATCAACTATTCTACTATACACCGAAAAGTTGTCTTTTTTTAATTCGTCAAACATTGTATACGGTATAGTTTTTCTCGGTGTTACAATCGTGTACACGTTCGTACTCTTGTATGCATTACTTAGCACTAAGCCAGCCAGTAAAACTCCTGCCACCACAAATTTGAAGGATTTGTAGGCCAGTAGTTTTGCTGGGAAAGGGTCACCTTGTTCTAAAAACACTTTAATAAAACAAAGCAATTTGTAACCTAAAGCCGTAAAATTCGGCTTCCTTGACAAATTTACTAAACACACTAATAACACGACAATAGTAATTACTAGCCATATCCAAATGTGCATATTAAAAACAGCTATAAACTCTGAAAATGGTAATGCTTCCACACCTTGTGATCCGCAACTTATGAAACGAAGTGAACTTAAACTATTTGGTAATCGGAGAATTTCCGCCGTAATTGAGTTTGAATATGAAAGATAAATTTTTACTCGGGGAGGATACGTGGTGTGGTAACTGATGAATTCAGTAATTGTGGAATTGCCCAATAGTGAACTTATGACAAACGCATAAGCCATTATAATGCGGGTTTGTAGATCATTTTTTGAATGAAGCTGGCCGAGCACTACACCAACTTCTTTAGTTCGTAAGTTGTCACTGCGAATCATCTTTCCCATCTGGTCTAGAATTGCATTTTCATTTTTACTGTATTCCCAAACAATCAGCGGTTTTGTTTTAAGGCGTATTCGGGATAAAATATAATCGATTGACAAGTTTGTATGTAAATTGAGCTGGGTAAACCAATTCATACAATCAAAACAGGGAATCAAAACGCTTATTTCATTTGTTTGACAGGTTTGGAAACAAAATAGTTTGGGCTGATTGCATTCAAAGTTACCAATAATAAGAATGTTGGTCTTAATTTTGTATAGGAAATTGTCACGAGGAAAAGTTTTCGGTTCTCCATGCATCCAATTGTATATTTCCCTTATGTGATAATTTTGCATAGGATTTTCTTCTAATAATATTTCGATTGGTATTACGTTGGGTGCCATTTTTGCAAAATTTATATCATAGCTTAAGTTTGGGCGTGTGAATATTTGGATACGTTTTCCAATTCTCATTATATGGTCTGGCATAAAAAGATTTACTTCCACTTGACATTTCCAAGGTTTTGATGATGTTGAAAATTTGTCCAAGTTTATACCAACGCAATGGCCACTGTTGGGTTGGTGATTTGTAGTTGGTGTGATTCCAGTATAATATTTAGAGCGTTTACAAGGATACTCGAAGCCATGCCATGGAGAATTATTTAAATTTAATTCTCTTGGATCAGTAACGTTAGCAACAAATGATTCTAAATCTTGTGGTACCCAAATCAAGTTACGAAAAGAACTTGTCGAGATGTGTGTCTTGCTTTTTTGCAACAGGGAAATTTGCGCATAGGCTACTTGTCTGAGAAAAATCGGGAAACTTGGAAACTGTTCAAAACTTATTCCTCGAAAATTTTTCACCAGGACTAAGCAGTTGTCTTGGATGAATGCCTCTAAAAAAGTTTTCAGATGGATGTTGATGTCGTTTGCACTTTTAACTGTTTGTATGTATTTACTGTATGATTTTAAAGTGTGGTCTGTTTCTCCGATATTTAAAGGGAACAAGCTTTTAAATGTTGTCCAGTTATGATTTTTGAATGTTTCCACATGTATAAAGCTCCAGGATATTTCAGCTCGAGACATGTCATATATACACAAATGTGCAACTAGCGATAACATCAGACGCTTTATAAATCGAATCATATTCATGGCAATGTGGCCCGACTTCAAATGGCAAATAGTTAAGTTTTACTACCAAACTTTAAAATATTAAACTAGAGGGTTAAAAGTTAAGTTAGTTAAGTGTTAACAGTATATTGTTGTGTATTTGTAGTATATTTACTAAATATACACTTATTTATATAATATTTTTTACAGTTTCTACGGTCTTTAGAATGAAATACAATTACTTGTGTTCGATTTTGTATTTTATCCTTTTTACAAAGTGTCACGATATATCTCCACGTACATTTTTGAAATCATATGAACCTAAATCATTTACTTGAATGTTTTCAGAAAATGACCAACGAGTGTTACTTCTAGTTTAAGTTTTTATTTTCAATATTCTGGCAAAATTTAGACGCTTAGCTAAAATATTTTATTATTTGCTGATGTACAGCTCAAAGTGGATTATGTTTTACGCCAAATTACATACCTGAATCTCATTAGACGATGGAAATTTCGTAATTTTAGCTAATTAATTATGTAAATGTTGTTGGATAATCTACCCGAAATTTATACCGCGCATTAAAATTATTAAACCCATTTAGTTCTGG
>JAQFZH010001881.1:0-18843 GCA_034695485.1 Entomobrya nivalis
GATGTATGGAAAGAATAAATTCCAGCTGTTTTGATTTTCGAACTCGTAGTGTACGTATACTAATGTCCTTTACTGTAGCAACGTGGTGTCTGATAGTTTTAACTATTTGTATATTGTCATTAACGGCCGCTTATATATTTGAGTCAAAGCATATATTTAAAACGCAAAGTGAACAAAGTTCATTTTCCAATGTCTTTTTTCAGTTATTTTTCTCGATGCTTGACCAATCTGTAAATTTGTTTAATAATTCTACACTGATAAAGAACAACGCATTTATTGTATCTTTCGCACTGATCCCATTATTATTCCTCGTTTTAATGAATTTTTACAAAGGTGACAATATTACAAGACTTACATTGGATGCACCTTTGGTAATTTATGATACCTTTTCTAGTTTGGTTGAGAATAATATTAAAAGTCTCGTAACTGCTCAACATTTAACTGAGGATATGTGGTTAGGAAGAAATAAAAGCTTGGGTGTAAAAAAAGAGTATGTTGAGGAAAGTGGACATGAGGCTTATCCAATCATTTCGGAACTTTGGTGGCACATCATGTTAACTATGTCCCTTCAAGATTGGAGGAAAATGAAAGATTTTAAAGGAAATATTTCGACAATACAGTGGAATTA
This sequence comes from Entomobrya nivalis, assembly GCA_034695485.1. Classification (NCBI taxonomy): domain Eukaryota; kingdom Metazoa; phylum Arthropoda; class Collembola; order Entomobryomorpha; family Entomobryidae; genus Entomobrya; species Entomobrya nivalis. The sequence continues at coordinate 629 of JAQFZH010001881.1, forward strand.
TTTGAAAAACTCTGAAATGGCAAAGCCATATAAAAAAGGTGTATTGGAAATGCGAACACACTTGGAAACGTGTTCAAAGGCTGCTGTAATTTTTCATGAAGAACAAGCTACTGAATTGTACAAGTCGTTAGAGGCAAATGGTTTTCCAGTTTACTACGGGAAAGATATCATTAATGAAAACTTGTTTGGGTATAAATATTTTGGATATTTTCCTACCCATATTTTGTATAAATCCAAGTACTATTTCCAAAGCGGTATGCAAGAGTGGTGGCAAAAGTTTTTTCGTTGGACACTTTTGATAAAAATCAATACAAACATAAAAAAGCAAGCGTCTGGTAACAGTAAACATGTTGCATTACGGTTTACAAATAGGACAGGTAATGGCAGATTGTATACACTATGTACTATACCTATTGTTGGAATGGGTTTAGCAACATTAGTATTTATTCTCTTTGAAACTAACTTTTGTAAATATTTGATTCATAATGTCCCAAATGGTACGGTTCTAAACTTTGATTACTCGATTCGACTAATACTTTTAAAGCTAATTGTAAGAATGCTTAGATTAGGAAATATAATTGTAGTAAAAACACCGCAGTCTGACTTGTCTTGATAAAAGTTTGCTCGTAAACGCATAATATATTGTATATGCTATTTCCCATAAATATACCAGTTAGCTATTAAAATAAATTAACCTACAAATAATGTTAGCACGGGAAAAAAGTCCAAATTATTTTCATGTATATATATTTACACTCTCGCTATTCTGCGTAATATTAAAAGGGAAAGCAGCAGAGTGAAAGTTCTGCTAAGCAAATGTAATTTCATACGAGATTTGATTAGTGGAATAACCTTGTGGTAGGAAAGGATTTTTTTACACCACTTTATGTTTAGGAGATGAATGTTATGTGAGGAAACCTGGGAACTCGAATACAGAACGAAGTAGCACAACATAAGAAATGGTAGCGTCTCAAAATAGCTTTACACAATAAAAATATTGTTGTCATATTTTGCTAAATAACGTTTGTCTGAAACTCAATGATTTTGAAAATTTGACCCATTTTATATATTTTTGCTTATTTTAGTTTTTGACTTTTTTTGTAAATAGATCTATTGGTCATTTATCCGGCACGGCCAGAAATGCGTTCCTTATTTGATAACAAGAAATTGGATTGTTAAGATTTAAATCTTTTATTTTACTACTTAAACCAAAATTTGATTGATTGACAATCTCGTTAATAAAAATACAAATCTTTAGCTAAACTAGTAAGCCTGAAATTTAAAATACATAACTTCTCAGATAAACTGCATGAAACAGTCATTTGCGCTAATCCACATCAAAGAAATTGCGGATTTACAATTGTATTTGTTATTTATGTGGCGAAAACAACAAAGACGAGTTTCATTTCCTGAAAGGAATTACATAATTGTTTGGCTGGGGCAAAAGTTAGGATGTAGATTAGGAAAGGTAATTCATTTAAAAAGGATTAAATTGATGGGGATTCATAACGAGGCGTTACAGTCACACTGATTGAGAAAGTATGTTATTATAATCATTAAAATTATATTTCCCGCCTTTTCTGATAATGTGTTATTTCGAATTTTAAAACTGACTTCATATTCGGATTCTACGCCTCAAATTACCCACCTAAACGCAGTTTGGTCTTAAATAATCGAAAAATCAGAACTTTCCCGCTTTTTTGCTAATGTAGTATTTCAAATTTTGAAAATGACTTCATATTCGGATTCTATGTCTCAAATTACCTTTACGAACTGAGTTTCAGCCTTTAACTCGCATACTTTGTTTTTCTCGGGATATTTCACAAATAGCTGCTCCCAAGACAAAGTTCACCAACGCAATTTCAGTCCGAAACATTGAAGAAAAAAATAGTTGATCCCGGTTTACATTCCAGCAGTAGAAGCACTATATGATTGCCGTTCTCAGATTAACCCATGCGTACTGTGACTCACACATGTAAAATGAAAAACAGAGTGATGTCTCATGTCGCAAAAATGATAAATAAGAAACAAAGTCACCCTGTTCGTGATTTCAGTCTTTTTTCAGGCAGAGATGTAGTCAAACCTTTTTCAAACTTGGTGCTACATACATTTTGCCTTTATATTGAAACTGTGATCATTACATAATTTACTCTTGTGCGCCAAAAATATGTTTCAGAAATCTTAAATTTTAATAACTATATTTTTTAACTTAAGCTTCCGAAACATTTCATTTATTGATGATAAGGGATATATTTTTTTTAAGTGTTCACGTTTTTTTCACTATCCAGAATACAAACCTTCTCGACACACTGTCAACCAGGCAGTTGAAATATGTCAAAGAAATAATCTATTCGATATGCCAATGCCTGTCGAAGTCTTAGGATCAATTGTTGCTGTACAGTTTGCTTTGTTCATTAAGGCAAAACTAGTTTTCTAGTGATCATTTCAAGACAAAATATTTCAGCAATTACAGCAAACTAAATATCTAATATGGAAGAATTTGTTGCACCGCCAAGATTACTCGTCCTAGAAAATGATCCAGATCCTCTAGAAGAAGAGAACTTTGATATTGTGTATGCTTCCTTATATGCATCTGCTGTACTATTAATGGCAATTAGATTGATATCTATCGTAAGTGGTGATTTTTTATAAAGAACTTTTACATATTATTACATCTGATTTATTATGTTATTATTACTACTTATGTAAAAAAAATATTGCTTAAAGTAAATACACAATTAATTGCTAAACTACGCCACGACCTATTGAAAGTATAGTAAATGTAGAGACTGTAGAATTAAGGTTGGTGGTAGATGTAAAAGAACGTAAGCTTTAGTTGCATCGTTATAATTTTTATCAGCAATTTCCATAAGTTCTTTTAAAGTTTGAATTATTTAAAACGTTGCAGAAGTATTAAATGTGAAATCTTTGTTTTTTATACAGATACTCAAAATCTACTTCATCCCTTCGACCGATTGGTATATTTAGGTGGAATTATAAAGTGTTCCAATATTTGACAAATTTGGGTAAGATATTTTCTCTAAATCTGATTTAAATATAATAATATTATAATATAATATAATACACTTTTGAATTATTGAACAACGTTTCTTATACATGTTATATTTATTGTCTTCAGTGAGAATCTCACTTATGACTTTTCTAGCCTAATAACGACTCTGGTTTATAATTTACTTTAATTCCAATTTGGCTTTTGGCCAACAAAAGTCGCAGTTTTAAAAAGTGGATAGTTTTAACTCAAAATAATATACCTAATAAATAGCTTTCTTTTTGCCTAAAAAAATATGTAACTATTAAGATTAGTTTTTGTATTTATTATTTGTTATTTTCATATTCGTTATGGCAGAAAAAGATAAGCTGACACTAAAAAAAACCAAGGTAAGTGCTGAAAATGTAATTACTGAACGTTTAAGTGTTTTGTACGATTTTTTTTTACAAAATATATTTGGGAATTATTTCACGTTTTGATTTTTTTTTAAATTTAGCCAAATGTTTTGTCTAATATTACATTAATTTAAAGTTTAACTTAAACGCATTGCTATATTTTACGTATGATAATACCAACTTATGTATTACATGAAAAATTCTACGCAATTATCTTTCTTGGAAAACAAATCCGTCATGACAAAATACAAGTTCGAATTTTATCCAAACATTTGTTTCAAACTTTAAATTCGTTGTCATGGCAATCTGTAGTAACCAAGTCGAGAACACAAGCTTTCTATTATTTAAAACTTTACACTAACTAATCATTTTAACTAATGAAACTTTCTCCCAAACAAATACGTAACAATTTCAAAAATCCCAACTAGTCGTTCAACAACCACACGAGTACAAAAACACCCTTAATTCCATATACAATCCGATTATCACCAATTCCACCATCACCACAATAATAACTCACTTCCTTATCTAACCCGTAACATCCTGCCTAGTAAAAAGCAGTAGCAGATCAACGTAACGAAACCAGCTAATGTAGAAGCACGACTTGTCAATTGGTACCTCAACATCGGCACATACACAGCCTTGTCAGTGGACTGGTGTCGCACCTTGGAACGAACGGGGAAACTTGACAATTGTGAAACCGTTACCGTGATTGTATAATTTACGTAAATTTTGGAGTGAAAGTTAAAAATTTGTGTTTAAACGTGAAAGTTTAACTTAGCAATCGTAATAGTTAGTTAAATGCTCAAGTAAAGTTACTAATCAAAATAATGGATCCTCCAAACGGAAAGCAAACCAATAATTTCGCGATAGAAGGATTGCTCGGTTTGAACAACAAGTGGAGTGATAGTGATAAGAAGCCTGGTGACTGTGGGGATGATCAAAACAGGGGGAGTAGTAATGGGGTTCAGCAGCAATGGGGTGAGTAAAAGTCTTATCTTTACGACTTAAAACCTGTGGTTATCTTGAGTCTTTTTTATTGAGATTGGTTGTCATGGGAAATTGAACGTGGTCAAGTTGGTCAACAATTTCTCTCGCTTTTCAGCCCCCCATCACCTCTACGACAACATCCACATCTCCCCATCCCCTCCCCATCCCCTCCCCATCCCCTCCCCATCCCCTCCCCATCCCCTCCACAATACCAACAACTCCCATCCCCCCACCAAATGATCCTCCCCCACCAACCTTACAACTACAACACGCAGTCGTACTACAACGTCGAGTTTTACAACAATGTCCACAAGTACACAACCGCACAACCCAACATGGCAGCGGGAGAGTCGGGTGATGACTGGTTGGGTAGTGGTCAAACGGCTCATCATTCTCATCATCAGTTGTTGGGGATAGGGGGGATAGGAGGGGGGGCTGCGTCGGGGGATGGAGGTGGGAAGAAGAAGAAAAAGAAGCGGAGACATAGGTATGTAGGAATTGGAGTAGGATGTGTGATAAAAATAGAATTGATGAGTTGCCATTGTTACGTTGACAGAACAATCTTCACATTCAACCAACTGGAAGAGCTAGAAAAGGCATTCAAGGAAGCCCACTACCTAGACGTGTACGCACGTGAAATGCTCAGCTTGAAAACTGATCTTCCCGAGGATAGGATACAGGTAAAGTTACTCACTCATCACTTTTCAAGTTTCAACACGTTCGATTTAAGTGTTTAATTAATTGCGTAATTAAATACGTGTTGCTATTGCGAGTCGTAATTAACGTGAGTTTTGCGTTATCATGATTGATTGGTTGATGACGGCTTTTGTGTGAAATGGGTGGTTTTTTTGGAGAGGATGCTGATTGAATGTTGTGAATTGCCCCGTATTGACAGGTCTGGTTCCAGAATCGTCGTGCAAAGTGGAGGAAAACAGAAAAGTGTTGGGGGAGGAGTACGATCATGGCAGAGTATGGGTTGTATGGGGCTAAGGTCAGGCACTCTTTACCGCTGCCGGATACCCCGCTTTGGGCGGGGAAGCGTGGAGGAGTGGATAGCGCACTTGAGTAGTACCAAATGGGCACTGGATTCGAATCCTGGTGGCGGCACGGGTTTTTTTCTTCACCTTAACATCAGCAGAGTGATTTTTCCAGTGTTTCGAGTGAAGGCCCGTTACGGATTTCGGTTCATAGTTAAGATTATTCAATTGATTAGAAGAATGTCAAGGATGAAGAAAGTGATGGTGGGGGAAATGGGAAGAGGGGGGATGTGGGGAGTATGTTACTCCTTGGTTGTTGGGTGAGTTGGTTTGATGTTTTTTTGGAGATAAATGAGATGATGTATGGCATTGTTTTTGGGGTGAATTGAAAAGCGTAGTGGTGAAAGTTGTGAGGTATGTTTGTAAGCATTTAATATGCTATATTCATAAATGATGAAATATGAGTTAAATTTTTAGTTTAAATTTAATATAAAATTAGATGTCATGTATTTCTCAGAGTTGTGTTATTTTTGTAATTTAAATAATACTGTAACGCTCTTCCCTTCTAGAAATAAAGTGCATTGTCTTTGTCCGGAAAACTGCATAGCAATCGGGTGTACGATTTACAGCTTAGGATAGGAAAATGTAAGTATGTGGGTAGATCAGAGAGAAAATGAAGAGCATGATTTTTTGTGAGCCGTAGTTCAGAAATTGAATATTTAAAATACTGTAGTAAAATGTTTAGTTTATATGTGATTAAATAAAGAACAGCATCTAAAAATATTCCGTTGTTTGCCCTTCGTATTAACTATTGGTTTAAAAAACATATATTTAACTTTATGAACAAGCAATTCCATTTATTGATTACTATTTCCATTTTGGTAGACTATTGCTACAATCGGATGCATACACAATTTGAAGAATATGACAAAAATTTCCATGTATTTTTTTAACATAATGTGCATTGACATATATACACGAGTTTTACTTTACTGTGGTGATATCCAAGTCAGTGGGATCGTTAATCTGCTATGTTTTCAAAAAGCCTCATGAAGTATGTTAATCAAAGGAGACAGAAAACGGCAGTTTGCTAATACTGGTAACCTTGTCCTCTAAATTGTTCTCTTGCACTAACACATAATATTGATGTATGGCAATAAAACACAATTAGACCGAAAAACATTCCCACAACTCACCACACATATTCGTAACTGAAATATATGTACGCGGTTTATGGAATTTTCACCTTACACCTGCATGTGCTAACTTCAATTAAAATCATTGCATGTTGGGAAGTTCAGAGACAAGTATTTTTGCAGGTTGAACCAGAAGAACAAACACAAAATAGGCCACATCCTTATACAAAGCCGTGAAAAAATGCCGTGAAAAAAATAACCTCACTTCGCTTAGTGTTTATTAATCTAATAATCAAATAAAAAACTCATCAACTCACAACTAGTTCTTTCCTGTGCACTATTGCAAAACGTTTTTTGAGCACTTCAACATTTTAAGAATTCGCATGGGAATATGAAGTCTTCGCTCTTTGTCTAATGCTTAAAACGACGACTGAAGCTGGCAAAAAAATAAATGAGAACGGAAGTAAATTTGAAGCCAGACTCGTTACTACGTTAGAACAGACATACAGTTGTATATGGTTGACTCATATATGAAGTCGGACGATTTGGAATCCTTTTATAAAACACTTTTTTAGAAGAAAAAATAATTGGGCGACATTTTGATAACAAATACTTTATTATCAACCTATCAAATAATATCGCCACCAAGCAGTCTAATCCAGTTAATAGCTGCTGAATTCACATATTCAGATAGCTGACAAAATAAAATATGAATTCATAAATAACGAACAACTTCAAAAATTCCTGTAACTCTCAGAACTTAAAAGTTTATTTACTTAGGCAACTTATCGGTTACATTGATAAGCACCTTTCACTGCAAGCCATTTAGCTCCGATGATTGCTTTTGTCAATCTAAGTTGACCAACGAGATGACTTTACAAAGTTTGCGGTGGTAAGACAAAGACAGGAAGTGAAAGATCCAACAATATTTTTCATCAATAAAGAAAAATGGCAATAAAAGTATCGATAAGATAAGCTGGTGGATAATGAATGCTAATTATAATAATATTTAACTTTTGGACTTTGGAGTTCATGGAAAATAAAGAAAACAAATATTCAGAACTTCAAATAAACCATAAACTTGGGAACAACTGCAGTACAAGAGAAAGTGTTCATTGAATTTGCTGTGCTAGTGGCGGCAACCTGTTCAGCTCTTCTGGATGACACGTGTAAGAAATTTTAATTTATCTAAATTCTATATTTATTTTAGCGAATTTTAGCGACTTTAAACAAAATCTTGACTAAGCCATTGAGCATCTGGACAGCTCCAAGCCTTCCCAATGCAGCCAATTACAGGCGTCGCATAAAATAAACCAGTTGCACTACAAGGCTCCTATTTACATACATGACTTAATAATATTTAGCAACATGTAGAATATTTGTATCGTATTGATAGTACATTAATGTATGAAATAATTAGTCGCTGGTTTCCAATATATTAACTGTTTACTTGGTTGTAAAACTGAATATTTTTTTTTATTTAACTTTTATCCCAGATGATATGCATATTAATATATGTAAACTCAGAATCTAAGAATAATATGGAAAATCGTCATATTTCCGAATTGACTGCAGATATCTTAATCATAATTGGACCAAGGACTAATGTTTGGATATGTACATGTTTTGCATTTACAGGTTACACTATCTCTTTACCGTTTACTCGATTTGATATACTATTTTATATCAAACTTTCATTTTCTACTTGCATATACAAGTCATAGTTCAAATGTATTTTGCGTCTTAAAACATATCATTTTATTTACAACCCAGTTTGTTTATTACCGATCAAGTCATTTATGAAACTAAAAAGTACCAAACATGTCGTTCGGTTTTGTTTAATTTTGTGATAGAAACTTTCAAACTCTTATATCATGTCTAAAACTGTTTTTTTATTTTGGAATATAATCGTTTCAATCCTCTCTGGTTATTTGTGAAAAGAATTATGTATAGTATATATCATCATTCATCAACATTCAAACAGTTTAGTGGTCATTTTCACTAATCATAAGAGTGCAATTAAGCGGGCATTGACATTTGGAGCCCTACGTAGAGGGATAAAGAAAAACGAAGTGGTACAATAGCGTGTGTAGGTATGGACGTACAAACAAAAACTCTCAATTATTTTTTTCATCAAGTTCTAATTGACTTTTTAGGCAAATTAAATCATTTATTTAAAAAAGACTTTGGCTATTTTTGTAACTCATGCGATTGTGCATTTGCCAGTACAAATTTGAAGTCATTTGTAAAATTCGCTTTTGTAGTGAATCAGTTCCAGTGAGCAGCAATTTCCCTTGTAAATGGCTGAACTTTGAAGAGATTCAGATCACGAAATAACATGCGGATTAAGTTGAAATTGGATTTAATGATATGATTAAAATATTTCTGACAAAGTTACCCAAAAAAAATCTGTAAAACATAACGCCAAACCGTTTAAAATGGCAATCGAAAATAAAAATCTTTAAAAAATCAGTGGTGGGTATTATGATTAGAGTGAAGTAGCATACTATGTGCAAGAAAATATTTTACGCGCACACACAAGTACAAAATGAGAAATAAAAGTGGATGTCATTCGACCCTTAATAAGACAATTCTATTCACTTAATTTACCCATGATGCTTTCCAATTTCCAGAAATATTGATGGAACGAGATGGAAAACGGGACTTTTTGCTAATATTGTTAACCTTGCCCTCTGAATTATCCTCTTGTACTGACATATCTTTTTGATGCATGGCAGGACAAATCAATTAGGCCAAAAAGACCGAGGCGCAACACACCAAACGTTTTCGCAAGTCACTCTTCCCGTGCTATTTAATTTTGCTTTACTATTCCAATACGTTGGCTATGTACTTTTTCATTTTAAACTTAACATAATCTTTTACTCTTTTTCTAAGCGATTTCAATAGTTAGTTAGTTAGTTCCCTCAAAGGGCCAAAAAACGTCCCAGAACACACCATATATTCACCACTTAAATATACATATGTACGCGATTCATGAATTTTAACCCTACTTTTGTATGTGCTAATCGCAAATAAAATCATAGCACGTTTGGTACGTCTCAGCAAGTTGACTCTGAAAACGTTTTGAGACAAGTATTTTTGCAGAACGAGCCAGAAGACAAAAACACAAAATAGGCCGCATCCTTATAGAAAGCCTTGATAAAAAGCTGTGGTAAAATTTACCTTATTTCGTTGCGTGTCTATTAAATAAAAAACTCATCAACTCACAATTAGTTATTTCCTCTACGTTTATTCAAACGTCTATTGAGCACTCCAACATTTTAAAAATATATTTACAAAAGAAAGCGTACTGCATTATGACAACAAGCTATTTTATTACCAGCATAACAAATGATATAGCAGTCCAAAGCAGTTAATAGCTGCGGTAGCATATATAGTGTTCATATTGTCTGCTGTGCGAATCACTGCAAGCTTTACTGGATGACGTATGCATGAAGTCTTATTGATAGTTCATAAATGTATGAAATAATTAGTGGCTGGTATCCAATATGTTAACTTTTTGCTTGGTTGTAAAACCGAATAATTTCTATTTTATTTAGTATGATAAAAATGAAGCTTTAACTCTATGCATATCAATACATTTAAATTCCTGAATTGTGTAAAAAATGGCTTCTTTTCTAAGCAGCAAGTAGTTTCTCGAAGATTTCACTTTTATATTAAACCATTTCTTATCGTAAAAACAGCCAACGATAAAATGGCAAAAAAAGTATTTCAAAAAAGCCACAATAAAGAAAGTCTGATTGCAAAACAAGTTCTAAAATCTATTTAACTAATAAAAAACTCATCAACTCAAAAAAAATTCTTCTTACAGAATCCATGCAAATGTTTCCCTTATTTGCACACCTTCAAATTTTGAACAAGTAGTTTCCTCTTTACTTTAGCCTTCGCTTCTTAAAAACTGAGGAGGAGATTTGAGGTGGCAAAAAACAAATTGAAATGAAAGTAGATTAAAAACGAGACTTATTACTAGGATAGAGCAGACATGTATCAGGTTTACCGATAAAAGTATAACCCAAAACAAGAAATAACGTTCTTCTACGAGTCTGGCTGTACTGCAAAAATTTGAATAAAATAGAAAGTCATTTCGCAAGTGCTATCAGTCTTGTTTCCCACAACAAGGAATACACATTTAAAAAAGGAGCTGCTGAAAAATTTATATTTGGAAAAAATTTGAACATAGTATTTTTTGTATTTCAAAAAACCATTTTGGTTGATGTTCATATAAGTGATTGAGGTACAAAATAATTAACAATTTGTGTTAATTTTGTCAATTATTGAACGACTTGTTTGCCAACAAGAAAGGGTTTGGAGCTTTCTGTCAAATCAAGTTTCAATCATACCATATTTCGGTAAGGCAGGTATTTTTTTTGATGATTTGTCACACAACTTTTTGCATTGAACTTACATAATAACCCAGACGAAAAAACTGGTAGTCTACTTATTATAAGAAAACTTTTTAATATTTATAATCTTTTTTTCTTCAGATCTATCAAAATAAATAGAGCGGCATTATGACAGATATCACTTCTTTATCACAACCCGATCAAGTGACGACGCCGGTACCAGAAATCCCAGAGCAATCAGCATATCCAGTATTAACCATACTACTCGATGGTGGAATGGTGGTGATGATAGTATTGTTGTCTTTGGTTCTCTGGTATACACATGTAAGAATTTTTTGAATTAATTGGTTAAACTAAATTTTGTCATAAAAATAATTGAAGTGGTACGGGTCGGTATAATAGAGTCGAATAGGTCTTAGTACATAAGTATATTAGAAGAATTTTATTTGTGGAAACTTGTTAGTCGACCTAAAAATTATTGTTGAAATTTTAGTAACGACATTGGTTTTGTAGAACTTTTTTTTAGAAGAACTTAATTTACTCGACAATCATTTTTTAGACTTTTACTAATCGAATTTAGTCAGAAATAGTCGAATTGATTTTTTCCGCACAAATCTAACCTTTTTATTAACCTAACCTAATCACAACCGAACACTTCCATCAGTACTAAACCGAATCTAACCTTACTTAAACACAACCCAACACTTCATCTGTACTAAGTATATTTGTTGTATGATGTTCAACATTTCCCAACGTATAAACCAAGCATACATGGCTTCTTTGATAAAGCTATTATTTTGCTTTTCCTTTAAATTTTAGTGGTCGAAAGACGAATGTTTTCGTCGGTGGTTGGACAGACGAGTTATGGCTTCATCAGATCAGGAGGCGCCAACTGGACAGCCACAAGACATTCCACTGCAGCCAATTGCAGTCGTCCCATAAAATGACCCTGTTGCACTGCAAAATGGCATGACCTTCCGATTCCCAATTCTAGTCATTCTTAATGAATTTAGCGTCTTGTGAAGATATCGTATTATAAATATAGTAGTGAATATTTTTTACCCCGGTATCCAGTTATTAGTGATTTTTTTTGCCAGTGTGCTTAACTGGTTTTTTTGGTTGTAAAATCAATTAGTTTCATTACAATTTGGTAAGGTAAACATGCTACTTTAATCTTAGACGACGAATCCGATGTATCAATATATATTGATATGTCTGTATTGGATAAAATATAAATTCTTGTGTTAAGAAGCACGTACTTCCTCCAACATGAAGTAATGATGAACTTTTAATGATGATTTAATTTAACTTTTAATTTAATGATGAAGTAGTCATGGAAATTTGATAGTCTAGTAATTACTACATTTGTAATATATTTAAGGATTAAATGTTTCAGTTGAAAATATATATATATTTTTTAGTTTTATGTATGCGTATCTTTTGATTTCATGCATTTTTTTGGCGTCGTATTTTTCTGTAAATTAAAAGGTACAACCATGCCCCTATTGTTATATCGTTTGTGACACAATGCATTGTCATTGAGTGGTATAGTTATAGTTTAGTTTAGAATAACGAAAAATAGTGTGCAAGTAGAACCAAGAAAGCACAAACACGTTCTAGTTATGAGAAGTAGTTTTTAGGAAACCTAAATAAAATGTTGTAGTAAAATGTTTTGTTGATAACTTAATGAATAAAGAACAGCATCTAAAAAATACACCTGTGTTTACAACTTTTATTTACAAATGATGTCGAAATCAAGTATGCGAGTGTGTGACTGTATGAGCTTGAGCACTACTGCCGAACTGGAGCATATAATATCATAAAATGAAACAAAATCGGATGGAACTGCAAAAAAAAATTAACACTCATATTTTTTTCATTATTTTTCATAACTATGCGAGCCAACCCTTTCAATAACTCATTCGAACAAATCAGAGCAAAAATCTCACAGCTAATATTTTTTTGCTATTTTCGGAACATGTAGCATAATAGTTACATATTTTTGAGGTAAAAATCAAGCTGGGATCTCTTAATGTATTTATGGAATGGAAAACTGTACTGTTTGCTAATATTGTTAACCTTGTCCTCTAAATTCGTCGTGCACTGACATATAGTTATTAAATATGGCAGGGAAATTCAATTAGGTCCAAGATTGATGCGCAGCACACCCCACATATTCTCAAGTCACCATACTTGTACTATTAACTTTTTCTTTACTATTCCTATAGGTTGGATATGTATTTGTTTTTCATTTGAAAAGTAGCATTATCTCTTCACACTTTTTTGCAACTCGATTTAACTCCCAAACTTTCACTTTATCCATTCCATATGCTGGTTACATACAAAATTAATGGACATCTTAAAATTTACCATGTTAATGTGAAATCAGGAAGTTCAATCCGAAATAGCACAGAGACAATTTTTTGGCAGGGCAAACCAAAGTGTCAAACAAAATGTATGCCACCTGCACAGAGAGAGAGAGAGCTATAAAAATAGTGCCGTACTAGGGATAACCTCGTTACGTAGAGATTCTCTTAATCTTATCAAAATAAAACTGATTAACAGTTGTTTTCCTATACACTACCGAAAAAGGTTTGCGAATACTTTCACAACTTAAAAATTTGCATGAGTACAATTCTTATTTACTTTTCTTATTGTTAAACTCCATACGTGTGTAATGCCTTGGCTCTTTTTCTTCCACGGCTTAAAACTGCGACTTAAGTTGGCAAAAATGAAATCAGAGTAAAAGTAAATTAAAGACTAGACTCATTACAAGGCTAGCACAAACAAAAAAAAATATTTGGTATGGAAAACATAAACATTACTTCAGCACCTAAAAAATATTTACTTGTTTGCCCTCCTTAGTGACTATTGATTTAATAAAAACATGTATGTAAGTTTACGACCAAGCAATTACTACCAGTTGGATCGTTAATCTGCAGTGATTCAAAATGCCTCATATGAAGTATGTAAACGGAATGGGAAGGAAAACGGCAGTGTGCTAATCGCAAATAAAATCAAAGCACATTTAGTATGTATCATCAGCATGTTGACTCCGAAAACGTTCCGAGACAAGTAGTTTTGCAGGTTGAACCAGAAGACCAAACGCAAAATAGGCCACATCGTTATAGAAAGCCGTGTAAAAAATGCCATGATAAAAAATAACCTCACGTCGTAAAGTGTCTATTAATCCAATGATTAAATAAAAAACTCATCAACTCACAATTACTTCATTCTTGTACACTATTGCAAAAAGTTTTTTGAGCACTTCAACATTTTAAAAATACGCATGGGAAAAACCCGTATGTCTTACCGCTTTGTCTACGGCTTAAAACTGCGACTCAAGTTGGAAAAAAAAATCAAATCGGAACGGATGTAAATTTAAAGTGTGCTATATCAAATATTACGGTAAATATTTTAAAGGAGAAAATAATTAAAATATAGGTAGTCTTGAAAAACAAGCCACAAATATCCAATCCAAAGTTTTTTCGTATTCAAAGTCATCTAATATTTTGCTCTCTTAGATAAAGCCTCAAGTTTATATACAAGCTAGATTAAAAAAAATATTAACCTTTAAAACTATTCATTTATAAATTCAAAGTTCCAATTAACTCATAAACTAAGTTATTCGTCAACATTTACTTGTAATTCATTACAGGTTCTTATATTCTTCATTCAACTTTTCAAATTATTCATTCAACATTGCATTTTATTTCATATTTTTTATACTTATATTTCAGAAATGGTTTGAATAAATTTATAAATACGCTTTACTTTAATCCAAAGACAGTTTTGCAATAAAAAAAACTTGACTGTTTTATACGTTTAAATATCAACTATTGCTTAAACTACTTCTTTAAGTTACATAAAAAAATCAAACTCTCACCACTACGCTTCTCAATTCACCCCAAAAAACAATGCCATACATCATTTAACCACCACCCCCCCCCCCCTCTCCCCACTCCCCACACCTCATTTATCCCCACCATCACTCTCCTCATCCTTGAAACTCTTGAGTATATTATCCGGCAGTGGTAGAGAGTACCTGACCTTAGCCCCATACAACCCACATTTTGCCATGATCGTACCTCTCCCCCAACACTTTTCTGTTTTCCTCCACTTTGCACGACGATTCTGGAACCAGACCTACAGGTAAAAATTCAAACAACATTCAATCACGGTAATTACGACTCACAACATAATAGCATCACGTAATTAAGCAATTATCCACTTAAATCGAACGGTGTTGAAACTTGAAAAGTGAGTGAGTAACTTTACTTGTATCCTATCCTCGGGAAGATCACTTTTCAAGCTGAGCATTTTACGTGCGCACACGTCTGGATAGTGAGCTTCCTTGAATGCCTTTTCTAGCTCTTCCAGTTGGTATGATGTGAAGATTGTTCTGTCAACGTAACAATTAGCAACTCATCAATTCTATTTTTATTACACACATCACATCCCACTCCAAATTCCCACATACCTATGCCTCCGCTTCTTTTTCTTCTTCTTCCCACCACCACCACTCCCCGACGCAGCCCCCCCTCCAATCCCCGCTGCCATGTTGGGGGGTTCGGTTGTGTACTTGTGGAAACTGTTGTAAAACTCGACGTTGTAGTACGACTGTGTGTTGTAGTTGTAAGGTTGGTGGGGGTGGGGGTGGTGGTAGAGTATCATTTGGTGGGGGGATTTTTGGGGGGATGGGTGTTGTTGGTATTGTGGAGGGAATGGGGGGATGTGGATGTCGTCGGAGAGGTGATGGAAGGCTGAAAAGTGAGAGAAAGTTTTTGCGAGATGATTAGTTTTTTGGGTGTTTGATTTTTATTTGCTTCTTTGAATTAATTAATTACGCACATGGACTCCAAATATTTTAAGAGTTATTGATGATAACTCAATATAAATTGGACTCAAAATTAAACGACTCTCAATAAAAACGACTCAAGATAACCACAGGTTTTAAGTCGTAAGGATAAAAAGACTTTTACTCACCCCCTTGCTGCTGAACCCCATTACTACTCCCCCTATTTTGATCACCCCTCTCATCCCCACGGTCACCAGGCTCATTATCACTATCACTCAACTTGTTGTTCAAACCGAGCAATCCTGCTATCCCGAAATTATTTAATTGCTTTACGTTTGGAGGATCCATTTTAATCACTTTGATTAGTAACTTTACTTGAGCATTTAACTAACTAATTCCGATTGTTAAACTTTCACGTTTGAACAAAATATTTTCACTTTCACCCCAAAATTCACGTAAATTATCCAATCACGATAACGGTTGCGGTTTCAGAATTGTCAAGTTCCCCCTTTCGTAACGGTCCGACACCAGTCTACTACGACCGCTGACAAGGCTGTGTATGTGCCGAAGTTGAAGTGTCAATTGACGAGTTGTGCTTCTACAATAGCTGGTTTCGTTCCGGTGATGTGCTACTATTGCTATTTTTACTAGGCAGGAAGTATGGGGAAGTGAGTTATTATTGTGGTGATGGTGGAATTGGGGTGTTTTTGTGATCGGGTGCGTAGCATAAGTTCTTGTACTCGTCTTAAGCTTATATTTTTCTTCGATGACGAATATGAAAATAACAAGTAATAAATACAAAAACCAATCTTAATAGTTACATACTTTTTAGGTAAAAACAAAGCTGTGATTTCTGGAAGTATTAATGGAATGGGATGGAAAGCGGTGGTGTTCGTTTGCTAATATTGTTAACCTTGTCCTCTAAATCAGTCTTTCACTGACATGCATTAGTTTTGATGTGTGGCAGGATAACTTAATTTAGCCAATATGCTAGGCTCAAGACACCACAGATTTTTTGCAAGTCACTATTGTTTGTGGTGCTATTTACTTTTGCTTTACTATTCTTACACGTTGGATATGTACTTGTTTTTCATTTGAAAATTAGCACTGTCTCTTCAGATTTTTAGACAAAATGTATGCCACCTGTCTGTAGAAAGCTATAAAAAATAATACCGCAGTAAGCACAACCTCATAACGCATAAGAGTCTCTTAATCTAATGATTAAATTTAAAAAAAACTCATTACTTTATCACCATTTTTTATATACCACTGCAAAAGGGTTTTCGACAACTTCCACATCTTAATTCTTATTTACCTGTAAAATCCTTTATGTGTTTATTATCTTGACTTAATACTATACACTTCTTAAAACTACAACTTCAGTTTGCACAAAACCAAATTGGAATTAAAGTAAATTAAAAACTAGAGTCACTTTAGGGCTAGAACAGTCATAAGTGAGATTAACTGAAGACAGTAAATATAACATGTATAAGAAAAGTTCTTCAATGATTCTGTGTATATTGCAAAAAAAAACTTGGATGAAATACAAAATCAGGTTTGCTAGTTTTTTTTCATTCTTGTTTCACATGAAGAAGAAAGAAAGTTCAGCGACACGTATTTTTGCAGGTCAAACCAGAAAACCAAACTCAAAAAAAGCCACGGCCTAATAAAAAGCTATAAAAAATTATGCCGTTGTAAAGATAACCTCAATACGTAGAGCGTCTATTAATCTAATGATTAAATAAAAAACTCATCAAGTCACAAATAGTTTTTTTCCGGTACACAATTGGAAAAGATTTTTTGAGCACTTTCACATTTTGCATGGGTAAAATCCCGTATATCTACACTCTTTGTCTACGGCTTTTGACTGCGACTGAAGTTTGCAAAAAAAGAAAATCAGAATGGCAGTAAATTTAAAGCCATAATCATTACAAGTTCGAACAGACTTGTATATGGTTAATTTATGAATAGGCCGTTACTTTTTAAATTAAAATCGTTTTGTGGTTAGTAATAATTGAGTATAAAGATAATTTGCAAACATATTTTCAGATGGTAGCATGATAGTCTCGAAATGATTGTTATGGATTGTACTCACGGCTCGTGGTTTACTTTTACTTATATTTCATTTGGTATTTAAGATTTGAATATGTTTGTTATCTATTTTTTTGAAATGAATTTATGTCCAAAGTTCAAGTTTCAGTTTTATGCTAATACGTTAGTTTACGGTATTTGTATTGTGTTCTGTTTGGTGAAAGCTATTTTTAGAGCTTTCACTTCCTGTCTTTGTCATTGGAAAATTTTTGGATATTTTCGAAGTAGTATAAATACCACCGTAATTGTTGTAAAGTTATCCTATTGGTCAACTGAGTTTGACAAAGCAACATCTGAGCTAGATGGCTTGCTCTTTGAAAGTGACTTATCAACGTACCGATAATTGTCACTAATAAAGTTCTTAAAGTTTGAAAGTTATAGAATTTTTGTTGTTGTTGTTTATGAGTTCACAGTTATTTTTCATGCTATCGAAAGGGTGAATTCATATGGTCCT
>JAQFZH010001882.1:0-18838 GCA_034695485.1 Entomobrya nivalis
ATTTTTTCCGAAGATCTCCTTCAGATCAACCGCTAAGGGAACCAAAAACGTCGATTTGACTAGTGCATCCTACAGTACATTACGTAAGTTTTTTTTTGATATGGTGTCTCTCTGACGAGAGAGGAGGTGAATGGACATGTGTTTCATATATGTGTGTTTGTTTAATTATCCGAATAAATGGATGGATGAAAAAACATGAATTTTTTATGACCATTTGAAGAAGATGTAAGCTTGCAAGGAAGGATATGGATATGCGGAAAAAAAGTAGATTAATTAATCTATTAACTTTTACTTTTTATTGTTTAGATATGTATGAATGGGATATTTGTGGAAGTTATAAAAAAATGATATGAGATGGAAATATTTCTACGCGAAATTAATAACTAGAGCGGAAACTAAAGTTATTAATGGAATAATGTTCTTTTCATAACCCATATCGTCAGAGTCTTGGTCGGATGATGATGACGATGATGATGTTGAAGAGGAGGAAGTGGAATAAAAGGATGATAAAAGAATTGTTCCTGTGACAAATCCTCCAATGCAGCCTCCTGTATGAGCAAGGCAACCTCCTGTATGACGCGTGGGAAGCATTCCTTCCGTAAAATATAAGTGGAAGGATGTTAGCAAGCAGTGGAGATCCATTTGGAAACTCCATCCAACATACAAGATCAATGTGGAGTTGTAAACGAATTGGATGATTGTGGTGTAGGGATTCCCATGGTATTTCCAGTGATCACGCCAATCCTGATTTTGGAAATTGATCGATTTTTTAAAAATAAATGTATGAAGTAATTATGAATTAAGTTAATGTAGCAGCTAAAACTTTATACTTACCAAAATAAGTGTAGGAATATTAGCACAGAGAAGCGCCCTTGTTGCACATGAGGATCCGAAAGCAATCGCACCTTCTTCAAAGTAGCACAAAAAATGGAGAACGGTTCCACAGGCAGCCCCAGTGAAATATATTATTGCAATACGCTTCCATCCATACTTCAGCTCCAGTGCAATTCCAAACTGGAGTTGTTTCGACATGTTGCTCATCAAATGGTCAAAGCTTCAAAAGCATTAATATTTTTCAGGAATTAATTAAATTCATTTTCCGTAGTATAAAAAGTATTGAGATCATTTTAAAAAATCAAAGGAAAGCTTACTTCTGATGAATAAAAACGACAGTAAAATATCTCCAAGGTTGATACCATTTTTCCGAGGAAAATACCAACAAATTAGCAAAATCTTTGAAAAATCCTAGCTCACTTATCAACATATATGACCAGTATTGAACCATAAAGAGAAAGGTGATAAATATAGGATATTTGGCTTCTAATAAATTCTCGTCGATTTCTTCTTCGGGATCGTCGTAACCACTATTATTATCCTGATTATTCTTTGAATTTTCTAAATTTGATTCCTCTTTCAGTTGACTATTATTATTATCATCGTGCGAACTTGATATCGAATGCTTAGCAGTAATTGCCATCTTGATGGGAGATGTTTGTGAAATGACTAAGATTTATTGGGAGTTTGGGAGAAATTATCTTGATTACTACTTACAACTCAACAGCAAGACTTTTACTGGTCAAGTCAACTTGACTTTCTGATTTGTACTAAATATTAACTCGTCTATGCAACAAGAAGAATCATATCCATTAGAAATAAAGAAATATATAATTAAATTTCGAAAAAAACAACAGCCAGCGCATAAAGTGCAACGAACGAGCGAAGAAGGAAAGAAAGCCAAAAGAACAATGCATGGCAGTCATGACATTTACTTGACTATGGTTTGTTAATCTTTTTTTCGGGAGATTTGTTCGCGGTTGAAAGGAACTGTCAATGTCCACCACCTTCCCACTTCCACCACCACTTACACGTGAACTGACTTTTATGATGATGTGATGATGGGCACAAAGGCATGAATGAAAACAATGGCACGCTTTATCCCTTACTACTCACCACTCACCAGTACTAGACCTACCAATACTAAAATTCTAATATTGAGTATCAATATTCATATGCAAAAAAGGTTCAAATTACATAGCACATCACATCGATCGGGAAAGGAGTATCATATCATCTCTTAGAAAGCAGCTGAACATAAATTTATAGTTTAAATTTAAGGAACATAAGTTTAAGTTCAGTTTAGGCATCGTTGAGGCTAACAAGTAGTTGTGGAAAAGGAAGTCAGCCACAGTGCTCGGGCAAAACTATTAAAATGCGACTGCATTTTTTTCTAACAATTCAAGTTGTGAAAGAACAATTGGGCTTTTGCTTGCACTATTGCACTTTTTTCACACATCTGTTTCGGTTGGGGTAAATTTATGATAAAACAACCCTTCTTTTAGAATTGAAGTGCAATGTCGATAACAATGACCGTGATTCATAGCCTTGCCATATGACATCAAGTGGTGCCGGATTTTGTACCTCTCAATGCGTTCTAGTAGAATGTGCATACATGGCTGTACATGGCTTGAACTCATCCACAGGACCACATTCTACGTTGTTATTAAAAACATTATAATCAGTTGAAGACCTTTCACCCATAATTTACCTAATGTCATCACAACACTTATCACTACGTTAGACGCCGCATCAGGAGCTGCTAACATTCAATCCATCTCAACGTATCATGTGAATAAGCCCATAACAGCCTTTTTCTCTGCGTAAACCCTTCATCTTTAAAATACCATTAAAGATTAAACGCAGCAAGACAATTTGTATGATTTGATAAAGAAACAATTAATATGGATTCATGTCAACGAATCGATAATATGGCATGTGAGCAAGTGAGGGTGAATAAATTATATTGATATTTTTAGAAGATAAAATTTGAAACCCGGGTTGTTGTCCTAGTGGCCGTTTTGCTCTAACGGTAATAAATGAACATTTTCACTAAAAGCTCAATACTGACAAGTGAGCGCGATCGCAAGGGGAAAGGGATTTATTGACTGCGTAGCGAAGCGAAGGTAAAAAGCGTTAAATATGAAGTTTTTATCACTTTTTTATTACCAAAACTAATCACACAGGTGTCACTGACAAGATGATGACGACGATGCAGTGTAAATTATTCTTGAAGAAATAGAAAATGAATAGATATTCAAAAAAGGCAACCTCAAATCTCTCGAAAAATTCGGGTTGGCTCTCTGAGAGAGCTTGTATATAAATACAGGTGGGATTGAAGAGAAAGTCAATCACTATTCTTTTGAATCTTGCCACTTTATCTACTTCTCTGTCTCCTCTTCAAAAATTTCCTAAAAATGTTTGCAATCTTCGTTGCTGCCAACCTAATCATTTCTAAATGTTTGATGCTCAGTGCAATCAGAGTATCAGGTAATGGGAAAGAGGAGTGGCTGTCGAAAAACAATTTTGTGAGACAAGGAAGCTTGCAACCTCCTCCAGCTTCTCCTGATGACACGTATTCCACCTTGCCGGCTTCCTACTCATCTGTTGGCTCAGCAGTGCTGGTAAACAGACCATCATCATCGAACGAACAACACAGGAAAACCGATTGGGTGAGCAGTTTAACAATCATGTTTATAAATGTTGAAATGAAATAAAAAATGTGAATTGTTTTTTTTTTGTGAATTCTTTCAGGATCCCGAACGCGAGCATTTTCTGGGTAATTCAGCAAGAAGACTAGAGTCCCAATATAACAGTGGAACACGTAAATCAGGATCCCCGACCATTGATGTCGACAAATATTTGGAGGTTATGGGACCAGGACTCTTTCAGATTCCTTTGATACTTTCCCTGATGCCATTTGCACTTCCAGCGTTACCTCTAATGGTGTGGGCGCAGGAGTACTATGAAGGTCACCATGGAGGGGCGGCGGCTGGGAATACACAAACAAACATGGGACACATGAAGGCGGGTCATAGTATGGGCTATGGGGGGAATAAGGGGAACATCAGTGTTAAATCCCTCCACCAAAGGCAACTTCCCGATTACCTACACTTTGAATCAAAAAAGTTGTAGGGAATTTGGGGCATTGTGAGAAAATATAAGTGAGAAAGAAAGCTTGAGAATTACTTGCTTGTTCATTTTTATTTAATTTTATTTAATTATGGTTTGCATTGATAATAAATTGAACGATTTTAAAAGCTGATTGTTACTGATTGCATGTAAATGTTGCACTATTTTTAATTCTTCATATTTTCATACGACTAGTTAACCATGCATAAGCTATGCACTACATAAAGCTATCTGGTCATCTCTGAAAGAAAGAAATGCCAAAAGCACTCAAGACTCAAACGTGCTTTCAATTTCCATCCTCATCCAGTCTTTACTGCACTGCATTACATTGCCTATGTACAGGTTTTATGCTAGCATACAGCATATGATTTTTTTTTCTTTGCCACATGTGACATGGTACGATGGAAAGTGACAGCCAGTAGAACAACACCAGACAATATACTTTTTTATCGCACATTTAAAATTGCTCAGTGAATATTTTCAGACGATAATGGAACATTTATTCAGAAACGGATTAAGAGTTGTCACTGAAATGGGGAGAAGTGGGAGCAGTGGTGTTCTTGCTCTACAGTTACTTAGAATGAGTACTACTGCTTCAAAATTGACCAATAATTTTTTGAGGAGTACGTTGGAGCCTGTGTACAGTGCTTTTTTAATACAAATATTTTAAACTACAGCAGCTTTATTGTGGAGTGGACTTCCAGGGTAGTACTATAACTTGTATATTTTGATATTTTTATTTAGCGGGTACTCATCAGTAACCACAAAGTCTTCTCGCTATGGTTATAATGAAAAGAGATATTTCTCCACGTCGCAATGGAAGACAATGAAAATTTACACAAAGACAGGGGATAAAGGGACCACCGCCTTGTTTACTGGAGAGCGACGTGCAAAAAATGACAAATTCTTTGACGCGTTAGGAGCTACAGATGAACTATCATCCCATATTGCACTATGCCGAGAATTCGCAATCGACAATGGTCATAGTTACGAGGAAAGATTGAGAAGGATTCAATGCTTATTACAGGTTTGTTTACTCATTTCTTGCTATGTCAGATTTTTATTGCTTTCTATTTTTTAATGCGTATTTATTGTGATTTACAGGACATTGCGTCTGTAGTCGCAACACCAAAAAGTTCAGCCAGGGAAGCACACTTAAAACGAGTACAATTTTCTGCAAGACATATAGAAGAACTGGAGGAATGGATTGATGAGTACACGGAACAATTGCCAGAATTAACGAATTTCATCTTGCCGGTTAGCAATCAAATGTTCTCAAAATTTTATGAAGACACAATTTAAATTATAATTGTATTAGTATGTTTTTTAATGTGTTATTATTTTTTTTAGGGTGGGGGTAAGGCTAGTTCCTCAATTCATATTGCAAGAACTGTTTGTCGAAGAGCTGAGAGGGCAATTGCGCCGTTGGTCGCTGAACAAGAAATTGATAAGGAGGCCCTTGTTTACATGAATAGGTTATCAGATTTTCTGTTTACATTAGCTAGGTATGCTGCCAAAATGGATAATCAAGAAGAAACTATATACATTAAAGAGGATCCCATCGCGTAAAAAATGTAATACTGTTCTAAAAATCCAGAATAAAGAATAATTTTGACACTATATGAAATGAAACTAAATATGAAATATTGAAATAAACATACATCATGTAAATAAAACGGAAAATTATGTGCAATTTACACCCATAAAACTTTGTATTGCATAATTGAGAACGGTTTATTAGTTTTTTTTAAACGTGATTAAAAAAGCAAATAGTACGGAGATTTTATAGCTATTCTATCTTTTCTTCACTATCTTCAACGTCCTTTAACGACAGCACTTCGAGAATTCCGTGGCCCTTGGTTTCCGCCCTTATCAACTCATCCAGATCTCTGTAAAACCCGGGGTCTAACAGGATAGTCTAAAATCATAAAAAGATGGTTATTTATTACAATTAAATCTACAGTGATTGTAGTTTATCCACAATTGTTCCTATTAGAAATATTATACCATTTGTAACGAATTTCCAGTAAATTCCTTCTGCTCTGTAGTCCCCATTTTGCCTGCTTTCTCAGCGACGCTTTTACACATGCTCCCGGTAACCGAAATTCTCACCCTCATTTGAGCTCGCTCAATTTTCATCACCTCTTTTAACTGTGGAATGACCTCCAACGCCTGCTGTTTTGAGTTTCGATTGGGTTTCACCGAAAAGTGAATGTCCTTCAGACCCTTCTCAATGATGGAATTCGGATAAGGTCTTTTCGTGTCCGGGTTGATGCACAAGCCTATAACATTCAATAACATGATAACCTCAAAATCTTCGATAAACCTTCTTAAAATTAAATACATCTTGTTTTAAGGAATTTAATAATATTGTGTACCCGCAATCGTATTTGCGACATCTTTCACAAGCTCATCCAACTGAGTTTGACGCTCACGACCCGACACTTGAAGTTCACCTTTCTCCAAAATCTCCATACAAACAGCTGTCTGATCATCTTTACCAAAGGCTGCAACCAGATCTTCCTTTTTTGCACCTTGACCTTTGGAAACGTTGATGAAAACGGTGTGGGTTTGCAAAACTTCATCGATATCCTTTTCCCTAAAAAATAAAACAAGCAAACGAATCAATTACCAATGATTTGATTGACTATAAAAAATATAGTTCCAAATAAATATAACTAGCTGACTCACACTTTATTCCTCCAAGACAGAACTTTGTTCTTATAGCAAGCAATCTCAAACCGTTTTCCTCCCTTCTTCATCCTGACAATTGCCACGTTTGTCAGTCTGATTTGATTTGTGGGAGTAAAGATCTTTGACATTTTGACTACCTTTTATTTTAACTAAATTTTAAGGTTACTTTAAACCTACCACTAAAAAAATTAATTGAAACCTGCCTCCAAATTTATTTCTTGCAATACTTTTACTATCTTTAGTCAAAATTATTGCTCATTAATTTAATTAAAAAACGAAAGGCACTCTATGAAAATATGACAAAAAGGCACTAACTCTCTTTTGTACTTTGTTTAGATCATGAAACCATGACGCTTTTTTGAATAGTTACTCCAATAAACACAAAAACTCTGTTTTTATAAATTAAACTACAGCACATCATGACCAATGACCACAAGAATCACGTTGTTTTATCATCACATTGTCCACGTAGTAAACAAAACTTGGTACACTCGGCTGCAAAATCTGAGAGGGCGGCTTCATAAAGCATAAAGCTGCTCAAATGAACATCATAAAAAAAATACACACAATGTTGTAGCAATACAAGCTAGAGATTTCCTGTCATATCATCATCACCCGTTCTTCTTCTCTTTGCATCTGCCTCATTCTCATAAAATCTCTCATTCAACCAACCATATCACCTGATTTCTTCATAAACCAGAGACCACAATAAACAATTAGGCCACTACCATAAATAATATGTAATTTTTGACATAAGTGAATTGTTAGTTAATTTCCCAAATGACTTTTATTTTACATTTGTAATGCTGCTGAGGTGGTCGTCTTTACCGAAAGATGACAGACGGAGAACTTTTTTCTTTAGTTTGACTTAATTATCTTACCATCATCATCGTGTTTTAGTTTACAAGTTGAGTGTAAAAAATAACTAATTATAATGAGTGGGGTGAAGTTTGAGCTGCAAAAGGAGGTGTTTGAGTCCACCAAGGAGAGGCTTCATGGAGTGGTCTGTGTTCAGAAACCGACAAGAAAAAAGAAGGTTCCTTCCTATTTATGTATGACTGGAAGTATAGAGAGACCAATCAGATTTACTATTTATTTGGTAACTTGATCAATTTATGGAATCATTACGTTTTGTTTTAAACTATACAACAAACTGTATTTTGATTTAAATTTTTTATGAATTGACAAACTAGGTGAAGAAAACAGAAAAAGGATTTAAGAGGAAACAAGAATGGACACTTTCCAGTTTAAAAGAAGTGAATTACAAGGGCAAGGTAAAAAATCTTACAGAAAAAAATAACAGTCTTTTTGTTAAATTGAATTGTACATTGTCTTTCAAATTCCGAGAATAATTTTTGTTGTCGTTATATTTTTGCAACAAAGGAAATCTTAGAGTTCGACCTACAACTAGAAAAATCTTACCATTGGCTGGCAGCTTCGACGGAGGAAAAGGACGCCTTTTTCTCCCTCCTCCACCAAATATGTTCGAGAATGCACCGACCCCCAAAATTTGTAAACTACCAAGTAGATGAAGAAGATGAAGCTGCTCGTGCAGCTGAAAACATTGCAATTTCTTCTGTGCCCAAAGACAGTCAAATGATTGAAAGTGGGGATGAAGAATTCGGCCTTACAGAACGGGAGGAGTTTGACCTTGAGAAGGTTCTTGGACGAGCGGAGAATGCTGTTGTAAATGCTGAGGCATTTATGGAACAGCTGGCAAAAGAACTGTCAATTCTTGATGGGGAAAATATTCATAGTATTATGGACTCCGAGGTTCAAGTTAATTCTCTGATGGACTCAATAGACAAATCAATTAACCAGCTGGAGGAGATAGAAAAAGAACTTGTGGATTATCAGGATGCTGTCACGCATGTCAAATCAGCTGTTGAGAAAATTGAAGAGGAAAACTCTCAAATGGGTACTGCCGCTCGGAATAATCAACTGTTGCTTAGTGAGCTAACAACTGTGATTAAGGCCCTTGACTTTCCCGTCGGCTCACAAATTCTTAATGCAGACTTTAACAGCGTTGAAGGAATTGCTAAAGCGACGAAAGACGCGTATGCGTTGAAAGAAGCCTTAAATATTGAAGAAAATATACATCCAGCCCTGCTCAAAATGCAGGCAGTAGGGGATCAAAAAAGGAGACTGGATAAGTTCAAGCAAAAGTTTTCCCATAATTTAACGAGTCATCTGGCCAAATTATTTAAACACCACGGAAACATTTCTTCGATTGATAGCATGCCTCCCACAATAACCACTCTCAGGCTAGCTGTGTTGAACTCGATGTATCAAGAGTTGACTCCGTACACGAAATTGATGGGTTGGCTAAAACAAATGGATAACGACGCCTACTCCTCCCTCCTCACCACCTACAACTTGTCAATTCAGAAAATTTATGAAAGGAATGTAAAAGCGCTATTTGAGGAAGCCAAAACAAGAATAAGTGGTAGTGTAGCAGGGGGGTCAACGTCAACCTCAACCTCTGGGAGTAGCAGATTAACAGGGAGTACTAATGATTTGCGAATTCGGGGAAGATTTTTTGGGAAGACGAGAAGTTTAGCGAATCGGGAAGGGGATACAGAAAGTCAGGGATCTGGAGAAGGCTCCGTTGACTCTTCAGAGAGACAACATTTTTACGACATTTTGGAGCAACTTTTGGAGGGTCTCGAGCCAGCGGTAAATAACGAGGAAAAGTTTATTGCCACATTTTTCTGCTTGGAAATAGGTTCGTCATCCTCTGGAAACTTGAGTATAATGTCACCCTCAAAGGGCAGTGGTCCTGGGGGTGGGGAACTAAGAAGAATCATGGCTAAACTATTCGGCTCGATTGAACAAGAACTTGTGTCATTTTTGTCGCATTACGAAAAAATGGAGGCGAGCTTTTGTCTGGGTGCTATGGTTCGTTTGGGAAGCCACGCGCTGAAAGCGGAAAACACGAGTACCTACATTGGCATGATTTTTGGCTCAGTGTTGGTTCAAGAGAAGAGAAGTTTTGATAGATTGATGAACTCTTACATACAAGCCATTAATGATAGTCGTCTTCCAAGAAAAGCAAAACCAGGTATTTTGGCGTTTGTCACGGATTTTGAGGACTTTGCGACGATGGCAGAGTCAATATTTGGGAATAGTGCGAGGAGAAGTGATTTGGAAAAGTGGTACGTGAGAATGCTCAATGCCGTTTTTGATGGGATTGTGAGGCTCTCTGGGGAAAGTGGGAAAACGCCTGGAGAAGTCATCAGAATGGAAAATTTTCACCGGCTCCATTCCATCTTGTCGAGACTTAAAGTTTCGGCTTTGGAACAACAGAAAAAGGATGCAAAGACAAAGTACAATGAAGCTTTAAATGGCTACGTGACGAAATATTTTGGAAAGCCGTTGATTAAACTTAATGTAAATTTTTAATATTGAGTTATATAATTTGAATACTATGTATGTATATATATTATACACGTGCATTTATTGAAAAAAACATCCATATTTTAATGTTTTTTACAGGAGTTCTTTGAGGGAGTGATTGCTAAGGTTAGTCAAGGCGTTAAAGAATCAGAAATTGGCTATCAAATGGCTTTCAGTAGAGCAGAACTGAAGCGTGTCATCAAGGAGTATCCCGCCAAAGAAGTGAAGAAAGGACTGGAGTCATTGTACAGAAAGGTTGAAAAGCATTTATCAGAGGAGGAAAATTTACTTCAGGCAAGTGCAAAACATCATTTACTTAATACACGGACGTAAATGAGTCGAAAAAAAGAACCTGTATATTAATCTTAAAATGTGATATTGATATTTTTAACTGGTTTAGGTGGTTTGGCGGGCTATGCAAGAGGAATTTATTGTACAGTACAAGACGATAGAGAGCCTAATCAGCAGATGTTATCCAGGCTCGAAAATCACACTGGAGTTCACCATCGATGATATACTTGTGTTCTTCTCGGAAATTGCGCAGTCTCATTAAAATATTGCAAAAACCATCAACTTATTTGTAATGCTTCCTATTTGTAAAATATACATTTGTGATGAAACCAAAAAATTCGTATAACAAACACATCATTTAGAAAAAAAAGTATAAAAGCAATTAATAAGACTACACGATACAAAAAAGCTAGATCTGTAGAATTTTTTTATTTTTTATTCTTTGATTTGGTAACTTGGAGAACATTCGAGATAGCAATAATAAAAAATAACTATGATAAATTATGTGAGAAATGAAGGTATAAAAAAATGGAGAAACAAAGCCGTAAATTAAAAAGTGGAATTATTAATAATAAAAGAATTTAAATAATATCAATATGTATGTGTGTGCTATGTGTATTTGCTAGTTTGTCAACAATGAACATTTAAAGCTATTTTGTATGCAATCTCCACAATATTTTGGGAGAGTGGTCCGTCCTCATAACAAACGTATATTTCCCTTTCGTCTGGATAAATTCGTCCAACAACCCAGTAGCATATGTCACGTTTTCTCGGCTTCTTCTTGTGAAGATCGCGGGGATCAATGATTTGGCAGTTAAAGAGGATTCCATGTTCAGATATTGGGGCCAACGCAAGGCTCACCCATTTTTTGTCTTGGCCACGTTCTTCAAGACGTTGCTGTATTGGAAAATATGTTAAAAGGAAACAAGTCAGCAACATAACGTTTTTTAAATTTGAATAATTTAAATTCTATTTTGTATTGATTTATACCCGAGCGTTTGCTGCTTTATGAAGAATACTATGAATAACAGTACAACTTTGTCGAAAGTTATGTCTTACTGTAGCCGCCCATCCTTCATGAATGTCTTTAGAAGAAAGCATTACTCCCCGACCAAATTCCACTTGCATGTAGTCAAATAGCACATTTCCCCGTGTAACCCTGATTTTAAAAAACGTATGTACATATGAACTAACCCATGACGTAACTTAACTTGCTTTTAAAAGTAAAAGCACTATAATTACCTACCTTATATGTTTAACTTCATTTCCATATGATTGATTAGTTCCTGCGAAACCACTGGATTCACTCCCGGCACGTTCATACTAATTTTTTCAAATTATAAAAAATTAATTTAAAATGAAATTGTTAAAATCAATTTTTAATGCTAATTCAGTTCAAGTTCAGTTTTGATCGCATACCCATTTAAAAGAGCTGTTATCACTGCCAGTGCCCGTTGTAGTATCATCAGCATCCTGTTCTTCTCCATCTGAATCATACTGATGCTCCCCATTTATTACTCGAGACTGAGACATATCTTCAACAGAGTTGGGATCTGTGCCACCCGTTATACCCGAACGAATTCCTCCACTGCTGAACGTCGTTGACGAAGATGACGTTGACGAAGTTGAAGAGGATGATATCATGAAATTTTTCATGATTGGACTTGAAGAATTGACTGACTGGGGAGAAGAACAAGTACACACCGCTCCAGCTAATGGCGCAGTTAATGAATTAATAACCGCCGTACCAGGAGAATGGATTGAACAAGTAAAGTTGAGTATTGAGTTGAGTTGGGAAGAAGTTTCAGTATTTTTCAAAATACTCCCCGTCGCCGGCACCTTTTTCGGTAACGTTGATGATTTATTAAAAGACGTGGAGTTAACAAGCGAGCTGCTACCGATTCTTTCTTGTTGGTTGATAACGGCGTTTGAAGAAGAGGAGCGTTTGGAAGTGTTCGAGGAGAGGGAGGAGGATGCTCCACAAAGTTCGAGGTACTCCTCCCTTCCCCCTTGTTTCTCCTCCAACCAGCATTCAAAGCTCCGGCTGAGACCTGACTGGTAAAGCCTGCAAATCGTTGCCATCGCTCGGCGAAGCCAATCCGCATCGGGTCCTACTGATCCGTGATAGTCGGTCAGATGTTCAAGCACAAAACCAAGTGTGAAGTTTCCCTATTTTAAGAAAAAACCATGTATAAATTTACATGCAACTCTTTAGGAGTATTTTGGCCTCAATTTTTCATGTGGTGGTAGCGTAGTCTAGTGGTCAAGGCACTCGTCTGGAATGCGATAATGGCTCGGTGCTGTTTCTGTGCATGTAAAAGTGCATCGAAAAAAGTGGTGCACGCATGTGCAGAACAACTAGGGTGTATACCCAAAAAAGAAATGATCCGAGTGTCTCGCACTGTTATCGAGGACCCTGGTTCGAATCCAGGCGTTACCAAAAATTTTGCTTTTTCGTTTACGATTTAAAAAAATTAAGTAGTGTTTCAATATCTTTTATATCGTAATGAAAATTTAATGGACATCTTAAAACTATTCAATATCGTGAGAGCTAATGAGTTGCTGACTCCTGCTTTTATGAAAGTTAATTAATCTGTAAAAATGATATACTTGGAATAATTATAAAAACTTACAATCCCGACTAGTCCTGAGAAACAACGCACAGATTTTGGAACTGGGGCGACGGAAGATCTACTTGATAAGGTGACGTCGTCTCCTTCTTCATTTGTCATAGTAGGATTTAGACTTTTTGGGGGAGGGGCCATGGCAGAGGTTTTATTTGGTATACAAGTTTCCTGCCACAACGCCAGTCTCGAGACTGGCTTCCATCTGTCCAATAAAGCGTTTCGTTTAATGCCTTCCCATAAACCTAGCTGAGTTCTCCACCAACCATGAAAGGAGGATGCCAGGTCATTTTCCAAATGGGATGTGATGAGGAATCCTTTGTACATTAAACAGGAACCGTGACAGTGGAAAACAGGTAAACTGTGTAAGTCCTTCGATCGCCTTCTTGGGGAGGTGGATGAAGAGGAGGATGCTCGGTTAGTATTCGCTGAGCTGGGAAGGGACTCGGACGTTTCAAACGAGTACAGAACGTCGTCTATGCCGCTCTGAAATTTAAGGTTAACAATTTTTAATTTAGATTGAGCTCTGTTTTAATTAATTAATGTTTGAGTTTGATCATTTTAAGGTACCCGAATGCAGCTGGGGAAGCGAAGAAAGTTTCCGGGCACTTGTAAAAAGAGATAATCTTCGGAAAGGTCATTCAAGGCGGAAAGGGAGTTTGTCAGGAGCCTGCTTACTTTCTCTACATTTCCATCTTTAAAAGCTCTATGAAATAATTATCATTAGGTTAGAGCTTAACTATATTTATCATTCAAGACTTGCTTATTGGTTTAATTTAAAAAAAGAGTAAAGAACAATTTAGTTTACCTTGCAAGCGAACCAAATTGGTATTTTAAAAGATTTTCAAGTCGAGTCAAAACGCGAGTGCTGACTGTTGCACCGCCTGCTTGAGGTTCACGCCTGGAAATATTTGACAATTACATTTTAAAAATAAAATAGAGACAAAAAATACTTTTCTTTCATTGCAAGTGCTGTACTAACCATCTTATTTTCTTTTCTTTCTTCTTTGTTTCGCCACCTGTGACATTTGATCCACTTGCGGAACCTTGACCACTGCCACCTTGTTGACTGAATGGAGCACCAGAAGTACGCGCACCTTTGCCCCCTTTCTGGGAACTTTGATGCTGAAGATGATGAATTGTAAAAGTTGACAAGGACGTAGCTATAGCAACCAGCAACAGGCTTTTCCCTTGGTCGTCGCTTGTGTAAGTGACATCCATTTCACAATCGTCGATGACCACTTTAGATCTATTAATGATTCATCAGATAACACAAATTATTGTACGAATCAATTAATTTTGAATATTTTTTTATATACTTGTAAACTTATTTGCCTTACACGAGAGGATGTGAACCAGTGACATCCCAGAGTAGCCTGTACAACGTGAAAAACATTCCTTGAGATGCGGCAAGAGCCTTCACCATTTTTGACTCTGTTTCCCTGGGCCAACAATACACCACATCTTTAGACTTTTCCTTTGCAGCACTTTCTCTGTTTCCATCACTGTTGCTAGTTTCACTATTGGCACAATTTGTACTACTCCCACTACCACTTGAAATGAAGAGGATGGCAACATTTGACTGCACTTGGGGACTCACCATACTCCAGCATGGCTCAGTGATGCTTGTACACGAATATCTGAGTGGTGTCACCTCGGGTGAGTCACTTCCCCCTTGCGGCGAGGATCCACATGCTGAGTCTTGAGGAAGTGAGACCATGCATCCCGCTACCCTTCTTAAAGTCAATTTGAGCCTTAAATACTCCGTCTCAAAAGCCGTTCTCCTTTTCCCGTACATTGACCTCGAGTTGAGCACCTGATCAACATTCACATGATCCACTGGAATGTCGTCGACGGACTGAAGCCAATCCCCAATTTTTACTCGACGATATCTTGATGCAACTCCATCAGGCACAAAACCAGCAACCATGATACGATCCAAGCCTGCGGAAGGTGTTGAGAAATGACCAGGAATTATACCAAGTATGCTTTCTATTAGCGTTGCCCGTCGACCCAATAAATTTCCGGTGCGTGCTGACTGCGGAATATCCACAAAAACGGTACGAGTCTCACCACCATGCTCATCTTTAAAACGAAACACTTTCTCAGGTGCACTGACGACTGTGGTCGCAGTATTCCCTTTTTGCTTTTTCCCACTTCCTGTCGAAGATAAAGATGCAGACTGACTCTGGGGTGGTGTACTACTACTACTTGTTGGCAAGCTGATTGTTGTTCCTAATTGCGTGCCAGTTTCAGAGACAGGAACAGTTAAAAATGTGGATGTCGTATTTGGTGTTAAAGGCGTTTGTACTGCAGAACAAGCTTCAGATTGGCTTGGTTTAGATGTTGTGTCACGTTGCTTTCTTTTTAATAATCTTGAGATCCTTCCCTTTGCACCTTTCCCAGTCGAAGGCGACTTTCGAAAATGACCACTTGTTGCACTTGTACTACTGGAAGTGACTGGTTGCACTGAATCAACACTTTGTCCTTCTTGTGAATCCCGTCGTGTCTCTGAAAGGGTCTCTACTCCTGCAGTTCCCTCCAAACTTCGTCGTGAAGACCTTGGGAAAGTTCGTGGTTGAAGCACAGGCCCATCTGATTCTTCATCCCCAGAATATTCGACTAGAAACAAGTCACCGTCTGCGTTCGTACTTGACTCTACTTCACCATCACTTCTATAAAAGTAAAATTGGACAGAGTAAAAATTTAAAAATCCCTATTAAAAAATAACATTTTTTTACAAAAAAAACTCACAAAAATTTGACAATGTCATCAAAACATTCATTCTCTTCATCCTCATCGTAGTAGTCATACTCATCATCGTCACCCTCTCCGTCTTCATCGTCATATGAGCTTTCATCTGAGTAAGAACTATCGTATTCCTCCACCTCCGATGACGAGTTGACATGTCTCCTACCCCCTCTACCATGATGATGATGACGACGACTGCGATGATGATGCTCTCCCCCATTTCCACTTGTGGATCTTAAACAATCCTCACAATCGCTACCACAACTACTGCTACTACTACCACCACCATCATCCGAACAATCCGAACCGGAAGTTGACTCATTTACATTTCGATTTCCATGACGAGGCCGCCTACTCGAACGTTTTTGAAACTGCTTGGGTCTACCATGATTATTTTCTGACACCACCTGTTGCTGCTGTGTGGATGCTGCTGACGCATTTTGACTACGGTGGGGATGATAACTCCTTGACTCGTCATCATTTTCAGCTCCCTCCCCAACACCGCGTCTATGTCTCATATGATCTCCAAAGTAAGTTTTACTCAGAAATTTCTCATCGTCTATTGCATTAAATGTACTTTTTGCTGGTGCAGGGATGGAAGCGGTATTATTGGAAATGGTAGATCTATCTCCTCCCCTTCGCTCGTCTCCAGATAAATATGAGTCTGAATTTGTACTAGATTCTGGCCAATCCACATTGTTATCAAAGTCATGACTATGATGACGGGAACGGGAGGGGTGATTGTCGTCAATACTTTTTCCCGTTGAACTATTAGTCACCACACGCACACCACCGGAAACAATGGACGTTTTTCCATGATAGTTATACTTATTTGAGGGCTGTTGCTGCTGCTGTACGAATCTTAACTTGCTTGGATTAAATTGAGAGGATGAGGAGCCAGTATAGTTCCAAAAGTCCACGTCAACATCATGATGCTGATCTCTTCGAGTATTCCAAGAGGAACGAGAATGTCTGCCACCAGCCACCACCCCAACATTTCCATTTGAAATATCATCAGGGCCACCGCCACCCCCTCCGCTCACACCCCCAACTTTAAGTGTATCTTCTGTATAACTTGCAAGAACTTCCTCGTCCTGCGAGTCTTCTTCTGAAATCTTATACATTTCTGGATCAAGAAGAGCCCTTCTTTCGCCCATGATGATAGCA
The DNA here is from genome assembly GCA_034695485.1 of Entomobrya nivalis. NCBI lineage: Eukaryota > Metazoa > Arthropoda > Collembola > Entomobryomorpha > Entomobryidae > Entomobrya > Entomobrya nivalis. The sequence goes on from JAQFZH010001882.1 coordinate 16,890, forward strand.
ATCAATCAGTGGAACTCTCAAGGGAGCGATGCTCATACCACAGAGGGTATAAAAGGGGTAATCTGCAGCGGCCAGCATTAATTTTTCATAGTGCAAACCCGTTCAACTGTCAAAAATTATATGAAATGTCACACTTCTCTAATCAGCAAAGGTAACCCCCCACCATTGCAAAAGTTAACAAGTGTCTTGGCTTATAGACAATAAGCGCCGCCTGCATTCTTCTTTACTCACTTGACTGTTTTTTTTGCTTGTTTCTCAAAATAGATTCCTGTAACTTAGCCCATTTACTTGTCTGTTCTTGCAGAAAACACACAAACAACAAGGTAACTTACACACATAAAAAACAAATCAAAGCAGTATCAGCATTTTTTTTATTACGATTGTTACCATTGTTGTTATGTTTCTTCTACAATGATGTGATGTACGGATGTGAGCTTGAGCTTTATGCAATGCATACATACATACATGTCATAATCATAATTCTGGGTTTACAAGAACAACCAGCATAAAAAAAATTGTCGGTCTTGTGTACTCTTGCAGGTAATACCATGAAAATGATGATGAGACTAAAAGATCATGAGCAGAAGAACAAGAAGATAGGGTAGTTTTCCTTGCTGAACAATCAACAGTGCTTTAATGGTCAGCATCATCGCAGAATATCTTGTGAGGACACACACACTCGCACACAACACAGCACCAAGTACCAGTTTAATAACCTGCTGTTATTTTTACCTGCCTGGCATTATGGTTTATGTTGGTTGTCCAACAGGTTGCTCATCATGAGGATGGGGATGCTCATGATGATGATCATGATTGTTACCTGTGTCCCGTGGTGGTGATGGTAAATGGTGTGGTGCGCACAATGCATCAAGCTTCAAGTCAAAAGAATGGTACCCTCTTATTATTATTTCACCTTCCCTCATGAAAAAATTGTACGGGCAAGACCAGGTAAGAAAAATATATGAAAGGATATATTTCGTAATGTGTAAAAGCCTGTCTTTGTTGCTTCTCGTCACAAGTCACAGGTAGGAAAAAAGGGTAGTCTTTCGTAGACAAGTAAGCAGCTTGCTCAACATAATCATCGTCATTTAATGCTCTGCTTGCTAAATTCTGCCGTCTTTTGTCATAAATGATCAAATCAAGAAAAGCTCCTCCGAGTGTAAATGCCTGGGTAACGAACCAAGCAATATGCTTACCAAGTTATTTTTTTTATCATGGTAACAAAAAACAAGTAAAACTGCAGAACAGAATGTTGGTAGTGTAAAAATGGTATGAATAAAAATATGTTATGCGATATATGCCCTCCTGGCCCTTTTACCACATACTACCAAGCCCAGGATTCTTTTGGATGAATTTTTTAAAACTCTTTCAAGGAACTTTTGTGATCATGATTATATTCACATTATTGCTGGCAATTTATTGTCATGTTGTTTTATGGCTTGCAAAACTTTAGGTGGTGGTTCTTTTCTCAACGAGAATGAAATAAAAATGCATGTTAATCATAATTCGTGATATGGTGGCAGGTGAAAATATGTAATAATCATAAAATATTTTCTTGGTATACTTTAAAATGAGCTTTGTTATACTCGCCACGACGATGATCAAATATTTTTGAGATAATTTTGAAAAGAGGAAGGGTATCATCAAGGGTAACCTGCGGGGAATGGCGTGTGCGCCCTTAAAGCATAACGTGTCTTTGAATTTTTTACAGTTGTGATGATAACATGAAGAAAACATGACATTATTATTTTTCTAACATCTACTATGTACACAACATACATAATATGGTATTAGTATGTTATATCATACACTTCAAAATAAAAATAAAACAGGTAAAACACCTGTGACAGATAACGCACGTAGACAATAAAGAAAGGCGCCGGCTGCGCCGGCAAATATTACATAATCACAAAAATACAAAACAAAAAACTACAAAAAACACATCCAAA
>JAQFZH010001883.1:0-18835 GCA_034695485.1 Entomobrya nivalis
AAAGTTCAACATAGAGGTCCAAAAATCGTTTTTAGCGCTTTGTCGGAAACTTTAGTTTTCGGGTGTTCTACTCGTATTAAATAAATACTTTAATAGCCCATTCAATTTAAAACTTATATTTATCTAAAAAAAAAGAACGACACATGAAAGTGTTATATGAATCATTTAAAAACCAAACCTTTTTAAAGCATGCTTTCCATGCTGTATGTAGTACCATTTTCATCAATTTTTATTACAAAATTATTAAACACTTGTGAATCAACATGATTTTTCATCATGCATGAATGAATGCAACAAGTTTTTTTTAATACAAAAAATCGACTCGAGTAAGATCAAATCACACAACTTACCCACTTTTTTCACGCCTTAGCAGAAGCAGCACCTGGATCTGTGGTTGTCGTTGTCGCCGTTGTTGTCATAAAAATTGGCACGACTTTTATGACTTCTTTTTGAAGAGTACCGACCGACCGACTGCAAGCGACTTCACTACTCCAGCCTAACTCTCTTCGAACACTGGAGACACAAAGGATGGTGTTCTTCTTTTAACAAACTATTTCCACGATGACGACGATGATAATGATGATGATATAAATGAATATTCAAATGTTCGCGACAACTGCCACTGCCGTTACTATCAACGCCCACGCAATCTTTACTAATTCGTTGCCTATTCATCCGCTGTCCTTGAAAAATGACACAGACACCAACACCACCAATCTTCCTGGACTTCAACTTCCAACAGATAATCTTTTTAATGGCAAGTGCTTCAAGAACTGGAGAAGGTTTATTAAAATTGCTGACCATCCCCACGAAATACACTTGTCTGCCAATTAATGTCAGTGCGTCAATTTATAAAAAAATATTTATTTTGAAAATATAAGTGATAATATCACTATCACTCAATCTAACGATTTGTGTTACTTGACATACGTATGTAAGTCAATAGATAAAATGATAAATGATATTTTTGTTAAATGCCCTGTTGTGAACACAATCAAATCAACATGAAAACTAGAATAATATTTTATTTTTGTGTGTTTTTCGGTTTATCCAAATAAAAAACCACAAAAAAGTAAAATAGTGGCATGGGAGTATTTTGCATAGGAAACAAATACATAAATTAGTCAATAGAGCTGGTATAATGCAAAAGTCACATAGTCACATATCACAACAAAGAACTCCAGTTAGTATTACAGGCATTGATGATAATGAATGATGATGATGATGTGATCACACTGACATGACATAACGGACTTGGTCCGTGGTCCTCTTCATGCGTTTGTTCTCACTCAAATGACGCTGATAAGAAAACCCAAAAAGCTTCGTAATTCGTAATGTGGCTTGGCTTGTTGCTTGTTTTAAGCCATTTTTTGCGTCTTTTCCTGTTACTGGAGCTGTTGATGATTTCGTTTAAGTTTGCTAACTCAACGAATAAAAGCAAACAAACCCAACTTATAACTTGTCTTATTCAACAGGAAAAATGTGCCTATAAATGTTCTCGATAAAATATTATCAAGGCATTCCATGCAAATGAACGTTTTAAATATTTTTTTGCTTAAAAGACAACAAAACAGTCAAGTCAAATTCAAGAGGATGTTGATAATGATGAGCTGCTACAGAAGAAGAAATTGCAAAAAAAAAATCCACCCAATCCAACCAGCCACTATACCACCACCGCAAAAATAATACACATGCAGAGAAGAGCGTCGTCGTCGTCAACGAAGAAAAATGCAGAATGACATGGAAAACGGCTTTGCTTCGTTTTGTTCACTTGCCAAAATATTTTACAAACTTCCAAAAGACCAACAACAAAGAAAAGAAGAAGCAAAATATCAAAAGGAGACTGCCTAAAAGTTGCGTATGAGCCCCGTTATAAAAATGTAGCTTGGTTTTGTGTTTGGATTTGGGTACTCTCGAATAACTCGACTCACAATTCACATCATTTTCTCCGTGTCTTCTCTCCATCCAGAGAATAATATGCAGAGGAGGAATAATAAGTTTGTATGTAAACAGTGGAGTCGGTGATGCGGTGGTGGATGTTGTAAAAGGTGGTTTTTAGCTGAGATTACATTTTGTGGATTGAATTTGGTAGTACATATGCTACACATGTAGAAAAAAAATACAGGAGAAGATGAAGATGATAGTATAATATGCAATGGAACTGGGCTGATGATGAATAGAAATACTCGAAGAGAGTTGGCTTCTAGCTTCTGTTTTTATCTAGCTGTTGTTTTGTTTATGTAGCATTTTAAGAAAAGGGAAGGAACAAGTAGAAAAAAACTGAAGTAAATATGAGATATGGATTTGTTGTGATTTTAGACTTGACTTGACTCTTGTCGGCTGCTCATTTTACTAACAATTAGTAATGTATAATATTCATATATATAGAGTATGGGGCTGTTCGTTAGAATATATGATAAAAACAACAAAACAAGTGGTTTGGTTGAAAGGAGATAAATCTGCAAATTAATAGTATTGAATGGGGGTAATGTGAGATACTGTATTTTTAACGAGTGAACGATTCCATTTTAATTTTCTTAGAAAACTTGATACGGACCAAGAAGGCAGACGAGTTATTAGATGATATGAAACTCGAAGAAGTGAAATCATATGCCGATATCCCTTACTAACACAATCATTATGAAAATTTAATGAGCATTTCCAAAAGAAAGAGGAAAGATTATTTTATATGGTTTTGTTAACAGTAGCTTTTGTTTCGGTTGTTTTTTGGTTCATTTCTTTTTATTGTTAGACAAATGAAGTATCATGATTCATGTCATGTGGCATATCACTTGTAGACTAACAAAAAACATGAGTGTCTCCCCGAAATATTTTCTTTTCTATCATTTTTGGTAAATAATAAAATTTTGTCCAAAAACACAATAGTGAAGTGAAGGATAAACACATAAAAGTCGTGGATTGAGGAAAACTCAAAGATGATATGTTGCTTGATATGCTATTAATGCTTTCAGTAGTTTCACAAGTTATTCGAAATAACTACTGAACTTTAATGAGCATTTCATTAGTTAACTGTTAAAAAACTAGTAGAAAGCAGTAGGGATCATAATTATGTAACATAATTTACGTTACACATTGGTATTGTTTTTAAAATGCATATTCATGAAAGGGTTTGAAACACGAAAACAGTTGCTGATCTCATGTAACATGTGAAATTATAATGATGAATGAAGTAACAAGAATAATGATCTTGTTGAAAGGGTTAAGTTGAGTTAGGACAAGAGAGGCCATATAATTTGACTTGAACGTCCTTTTGGCTGGCTGGGGAAGGGGAAACAATCTAGAAAGAATTTCACACTTTCACGGTCATTATCCATACAAATAAATAACTTTTTAGGGGTTTTAATTATTGTGCTAATTAGATTGTCTTGTTTGTGAATTGTGAATTAATAATTTAATTGGTTAGTACGCCTGGGTATCTTATTGCTCTCTCACATGCATCATTTTCATTGTCTGGATTTTGACCTATATGACAGAAGAATGGGAATACTCTACATAATATCTATATTTTTATAATAATTCACGGCAACTTATTTAAAACCTTCAAACATTCCCTTTTTTAAGTTGAAGGGGAATGCGTAGTAGGAAGATGCCCAACCACAAGGAAAAAAAATCTTGTGAAAAGTAATGTATAATGATAGTTTTCTAAATGACTAATATTTTTTTGGAATGTTTTGGAATTCCAGAGAATTTGGACACCCATTCCAGTTAACAAAGACCACCCTAACCACACAAAAATATTTAACCGCATTACTATATACTGGAATGATATCAAACCTAGCACAATTTTTGACATTCCGGTGACACAACGTCATTCATAAAAGTCATACTGCCACCAACCATGCGTATCATAAAGTGTTAAATTACTTTGGAAGACTTTTGTCCTATGATGTACCGCGGCGTTCGATGTTATGTATATTACGTTATGATAAAGATGTGAGTAAGAATTAACTGGCTAAAGTTTTGTTCATCCCAAATTTATTATCTCAGAATTTATAGCATCAAAAATCATACAAAAAATAACAGTGAACGTCGTAGTCACAAAGTATTACTTGATGTACACGAAAAAGAAAAAAAGAGTCAGGGGTGCTCATGAATTAGGGGGAATAAATAGGATCATTAAATATTCTTGTGTTTCATATCTCACAAGAAATATGAAGAAATGAACAATTTGTCTAAAAAAGTGATTGTAAGTAATTTTAATCCTTTAGTGAGTTTGTGTGGTGGTGAGGTGATGTGAGGTACTTACTTGAATAAAATCCAAAATATGTGCTCCACGCCGCTTTGCGTCCGAGTTAAATTTTATTGCAAATTCAGTTGGCACCTAAATCTTTATGATTAAATGTTGTACAAACAAAGCCATTAAGTCTTTGTGCGGAATGTAATTATCTTTGGTAGGATTAATGTACATGTCTTGCAAAAAAATACACATATTTTCTCCTTCGTATGATACGAATTGTTCACTTGAAAAATGCATGAACTTAAAAGCTAGTAATTTTATACACCATTGCATGCATAACCGGAAAAGGCAATTTTTCGCACAAACATAAACACGTGTATCTCTATTTATTTTGGGAAAGGAGCAGTGCCAACAATTTGGTGTCAATGAACACTGCTGGAAATCTGCACGGCTGTTGTGTACATTGCATATCAAACTATCATGGAATGAGTGAGTTTGCCAGAAAACAGTTTTTTCTTCTTCGATTTCTCATTTGTTTGCGTTGAGTTGAGAATCATTTTGCCATGAAAGGGATTCGGTTAGGAAAGAATTAGATATGCGAGAATGTTGCTCAGATGCAAAAAAAGTGATCTGACAAATTAAAACAGACAAGTAAAGCAAAACCTGCTTATCCAGCTTGTGTACATGTTCATTTTAGCGCATCATTGCCATTCGTTGCAGATGTTTACGGAGATGAGGAAATCCTTCTAGTAGTTAGTATGGTTGGTTTGGCAAAGTAAAAAATCTTTTAAAACACGTTCGGAAGGAAGTTCCATCAAATCAATGTTTCATGGACCATCATGGCGTGTACTCTGTACGGTACATGACAAACTGCACGTGTACAGTTTTTGCATTTACAAAGTGCACATTCCAAATTCTCCAATCCGTTTCAATTCAAAAGTGGTCTCCTTTTGATTGCTGAATTTCCAGTTCATAAAATGCTAATATGTTATATGTATTTTAAACTTATACGACAAAATCTCCGCTAGATTTCATGTCTTTACACATGGTCGCCATCGCCAAATAAACTGACAATAAATTTCTTCCAATTTCTAATAGCCCATAGAGAATATTTTTAGATTAGAATAGTTCGCATGAACTCAGAAGCTCGGAGCTACATTCATGACATGACACAGCCAATCAGATAACATAATCCTTTGTCACAGTCCAAACTACATTAACAAAACCCCAAAAAACGAATGATCCGTGGGTTGGTTCCGAGCATGGTTGGTTCTCTGGAGGAGCAGGGCGTAATGACTATTTAATGTTTGTATAGTTCAAAGGATAACGGTGCGATGCGTCAAACACGGAAAACTTCAATTAGACAAATTGACAGTATAACAAGAAGGAAGGAAGGAAGAAGAAATATATGTGACAATATTTTGACATGGGCAAACGTAAATAAAATGTAGTATCGTGCATCGAAATACGTAGAAGTTTCATAAATTCTACTTTGTCTTGAATTATCGTCCACCCTTTCCTTAATTGGATTGGAAATTGAAAGTTAATGAGATGATATGCCATGCAATCCAAAGATAAAAAATAATAATTTATGCGCTGTTTCTGTCTGTCGTATCCGAAATAACCGAGACGTATTTACGAAATGAACAAAAAAAACTTAATATATGTGACATAACTTGACACGATATGCTTTTTGGGGTATTCCAAGTCATTCTAAAATCTAAAACTCATTAGCAAAACTAGTAATTTAATATTTCTTTTTTAGTTGAATGTTCAAATATTTAGATTTTTTTCATAAAAGCAACTCGTGGCTGACTGGCAATGATGGCAGGGATGTATATGCACAAAAAGTCATTAAGAAATAAATAGGCAATGAGTTTTCAAATGCAAGTCGTTTGCTAAAAATAGAATGAACAATTCAAATTAAATGGTTTTATAAATGGATTTTAAGTGGGTGTTAGTTAACTGAAAACATTCTAATTATTAGTTATGTATAAATTATTTAAGAGGCTTGAAGGAGAAAAACGACATAAGAAACGACAACACTAGAAATTAACATGATTGTACTTCCCGAAAAAGTTAAAATTCCGCCAGCGGAATAAGCTATTGGCTGGGTAGAGTTCACAGCTAAGAACGCCAAAACTGTGTCTGCTTCCACAGAAGTTATAAGAGGTCTAGTTTCATTATCAACGGATTTTTTGAATGATGAATGATTATCCTTGTTTTCCTTTGTATTATAATCATATTCGGTTTCTTTTGTGAGGCTGCTGCTGCTGACTTGATCCATCAGCTTTTGTGCCTTTCCCAACACATTTGCCAAAACAGCATTGATTTTCATTGCGGATGTATTTACATTTCCCAAGCACTTTGTCAAAACAATAAGTCGCAATGAATAGCAGACATCAAAGGTTAGAAAAAATAGCCAGCCATATGGCGAACTTATGACTAATTCTTGTAAACTATTATTTGCTGATGCTGCTGGGGTGGAGGTAGTACTAAGAATGACGTCGGCATCATCATCGTTTTTTACAATAGCAGTAGTATACGTGGTTGTATTATAAGTTGTATTTCCAATTCCAAAATAGATTTGTCTTAGCCTCGCCACATGGAACCCCATATTTCGAATTAATAGGTACTTCAACAGAACGGTCATGAAAACTGTGAAGCCAATGTCAAGGGCAAGAATAGATCCAAATAGGTTGTTGGTTACATTTTGCATTTTGGCAACGTGTTGTAGTTTGCGAATTACAAAGCAGAGTTGCTGACCAGGGGTCATTTGAGACAAAGCTTCTTTTTCTCTGGTGTTGTCTGAAGACATCTCGCCCCCGTTTTTTAGTTTTGATTTTGATGAAAGGATGACATTGATTAATTGGTCATCTTCGAATTCTCCAGTTTGCACAGTTTTATGCGAGTAACCTATAAAAAGTGTGGAATTTCATTCTTCATTAAAAAATAACCTTGAATTGAATATAGTGAAAGAAAATTTTAAAATTATATTTTACCCAAATATTTTATTTTCCAGTTATCTGCCTCCTTCAAAATGAATCCACTTAAATTATCAATAACTTTCGAAAAACAAGTCGCCAAAGCCACGTTAAAACATTCCAGAAACGAATTTGACGACAACTTCAAAGCTGACAGTAGACCCACCAACACAGCCAATAGAATATCTACCCCAAACCCAATCCCCCAAACGTTAGCCTTCTCCTTCAACTCAATTTCCCCTGAATCCATTGTAGTAAACAGGCGAAGTTCCATAGCAAACGCAATGCAGAATAACATGGCCATATGCATTGTAAATACCCGTCTGGTCACACGACATACCCATTTCGGATTAGCAAATCCTGATATGCCCGCGTTGTACACACTCATTTCATGAAAAAACCGAGTTAGTTCAGTTGACCTGAATAACCCAATGAATATCAACATGGTTGGAAATATGTTTGAAATAAATTGACAAAGTAGTTCCACCATTTTGTTAAATCTGCCAAAATCCCCTTGGGACGTGTTTTCATAAAAGGGAGTCCAAAGCAGAGTTGCAACCATTCTGTACAAGGATACAGATGTAGACAGAGATATAAAGAGAATGGCAAGGGTAACTCGGAAACGGTTAAAAAATTTGTGGGGATGATGAATGTGCCCTGATGAGTTGATGGTAAAGGTAGAAACGCCAAGGAGATAATTGACCTTAATTAAAGGTCGCAACCCGTCTGCCATGGTAACGCGAAACGCTGCTACGGATTCTTCATCGTTTGCATCAAAATCCATGATGGATGAATCCTTCATGATTTTTTCAAGTTTACTCGCAACTTTCCCAAAGTGACACTGTGCACTGGCCGCATACAAAGTTTGTACTGAATATAATGCAGGGAACTTAATTGTAGCGGAATTAAATACAGGGTTAAAATCGCTAATCAAAATAAGCAATACCAAATATACCAATGTCCATGTTTGCGTATAACATGATCTTTATCGTGATCAGGATTTTTTTTGTGATCTCCTCCGACAATTTGGTATGCTCCGGATAATTATGCAAATATTGACAATACAAATGTAATTTGAGTAAAGGTGAAAGGGTTAAATGTACTTTATTCATCAACTTATGCAAATAATAGTGCATACATGTCTTTTGTATGATATATTTTTAGACTTGCAGAAGAAAGACTAAATACGTAGTGATAATACTAATTATAACCAATATCAAATTACGACTAAAGCAAAATAAACCCGCAGCCGAGAAAGCCAGTGGATTAGCTGAATTTTCTGTGATGAATGCAAGCACAGTATTAGCTTCACTTGAAGTCATGACCTGCCTTCCCTGAAAATACTTGTTGCTCATTCCCTGCGAATCTACCACATCCACAATTTTCTGGGCTTGTAACAAAGCTTGGGACAACTTTGAGTTGAATTTCACCGAAGTAAAGTGCACATTTCCCAGGCAAACTACCAGCACAAAAAGACGGACAGAAAAACAAATGTCTAGCAATCCAAACATGGCCCATTCTGAATACTGAGTACCTGCGCTACTTGAATGATCGATGTTTTCTGTTCGATTCAGTTTCATGGAATGACCCAAATTCCAGATTAGCATATATTTCAGAACAACAACCATAAAAACGGTGAGGCCTGTGTTGAGAGCGAGGACCCATCCGAACAGACCATTTGCAGCGCCTTGCATGTTCCTCACTGTTTGGAACTTGTTGATAACAAAGAGGATTTGTTGTCCGGGTGTCATTTCCTGAAATTCACAGAAATCCCCACGCATTCTTCCTTCCATGTTGATTGAGGCTTGCATTCCACCGTGCCTGATTTGCTCGAGATAGTTTTCAAAATCATTTTTAATTTTACGGGATTTACCCCCATCCGCGGGGATTTCTTTAATGTCAGTGTCTCCTCCATCTGGGGTTGGTCTATGGGTTAGGATGGAGGTCGATAATTGGTTATCTGGAAATAGATTTCATAAATAGGCAATCAAGTCAATACGTTAAGTTAATTAGATTAATTAATTAGATTTTACCCAAAAATCGTTTGCTCCAGTTTCTCATGACGTCATCCAAATAATGCTGAATATTTTCAATAACCTTGCAAAAGCAAGCAGCGAGGCTGATACAACACACCTCAATAAACGCTGTGACCATTGTCTTTGCAATGCTCATGTAAGCAGAAAACGGCACAATTGCCCAAGTGACCCATTCTGGTTGAATTCCATTGTTCCGTTGAAATATCAAAGCCACTAATATCCCAGGCCCGTAAGCAGGTGTTGAGACAAGACGTAAGCTTATCATTGTGGTGATGATTAGAGTGAAGAATCCGTGCATGATGAACAGCCTGGTCGTAACCATTTTGATATGGGCATAGTTTCCGAATCCACTGACACCATTCACATATTTAGTCATGGTGTCGAAAAAGGCTACAATTTCCTTTCTTTTGCAACAAGCCATGCAGAGGAATACAGCTGGAACAAGATTAGAGTAGAATCCACAGAACATGTCCACAAATTTTGTGAGGGTGAGTCCCACAATGGCTTCTTCTTGACCTTTGGTTGTAAAGCTGACATTTTGGGGATGTTGCTGGTTTTGGTTTTCATGTTCAGTTGTGGGATTCTTGTACAGGGATATACACACTTGAAGTAAACTGGAGACTGAATAGAAGATAAGTAAACCGACAATTAAAAAGAATCGAGCAAAGTTAAAGAGTTTGTAAGGAGTCTTAATTTGCCCCTGACGAGATATGAGGCAAGGACATGTGCCGAAAATGAAGTTGATTTGGACTAGTGGGCGGAGTAGGATTAGGAGAGACTTTCGGATTTCTTCGTTGACCATTGGATAAGACATGGCTGCTGCTGCTGGATAAACTTAATAACTTTTCATGTCCGTTCTGGCGTTGGTTTCGCAAGACAATAAAATTAGTAATGAAGATCGCAAAGAAAAAAAACCATGAAGGAATGAGATTTTTTTTATTGGCGTTACCAATTTTAGTATGCACGTAGTTTACTACACTGCATGATAATGATCTGATGCATGCGCTGTATATATTTACATTTGTTTTATAAGTCAATTATTATAGCTTTATTGATTGAATTATTGCTGGACGTACATTAAAGACGGATAGCTCCATCTTTTTATGTATAGTATAGTTTACTCTTTCATTTGGCATCATAAAATTTATGGACGTAAGCAAGACAATATCTTTGATGAAGAAAGGGAAAAGGACAACAAATGTAAACAATGCCCGTTTCTTGATAAATAGATTAATATACAACCTGATCCAATCAACTGAAGTGCTTGTGATAGAAAATAAAATTATTATTAAAACAGTCAAGATGCACGCAATGCACAGGAATACATGAAGTTATAACGTTTGTGGACATTTGTTTGTTAGACAAAAACAATAAAAAATGTTTTATGAATTTGATTGAATGGGAACTCATTTTTCAGACTGAATAAATAATAGACATAAATAGAAATAATTCAAATACATTTAATTAGATTTATTGTACCGATTTAAAATACAAAACAACAAACAACAATTTAGTTCAATAGAACCATTCAAAATTAACATAGAACGTAGAAAACTTCAGATATAGTGAGATGTTCTTCAACAAACCTATTCAATTAAGTTAGTCAATCAACATTTAAGGGTTAGCTTCTTTGTGCTCAGCCAACGAACGCCTTGCCATTTCAAGAACGTCGTCCCTTTCAACAGCTCCGCCTATGAAGCCATTGGCGTGTACGAAAATTGCCGTTGGAATTTTACTGATTTCTTGAAGCTCCTTGTCCCGCACGCCTTGCCACTCTTTTTTCAGTGGAACTCTAAATCAATTAAAGTTAAACAAAATTACCTTTTTAATTTGATGCTGAAAGCTGAAGATTATCTTTGATCACAATTGATTAATTGCATACCTTAAAGTGAATGATTCTGGCGAAATTGGAACACCTTGAACTCTCCAATTACCATTCTGGTCCGAATAAATGGCATACTTGATTTCACCCTCCATTCCCAGAGTGATTTCAATCTTTGATAAATGGTCCTTCCAAGGACATCCCTGAGCTTCTAGCTCAATGATCTGTCCACTTTTGTCGACATCCAACCGATTGTTCACCGCTTTTGCCACAACTTGATAAGCTGCCAACCAGTCATCAGAGTAAAACTTGATGCGATCAACAAATTCAGATTTCACCAATTCAAGGGCCTTATTGAATTGGGTTGTTGGATCAGGGTTGGGGTCTTTCCAGGATGGATTCAAGCGTGCCACTCGGGAAGGAAGACTTGTGGTGATCCGATACCTATAATACAATTAATTTGAGAAGAGTACGAGAAGAATGAATATATAATTAGAAAAATAACTAACTATTTTAATTGAATATGAACGATGTTAGAGGACATGGTTAATTTTTACTTACTCAAGTTTACCACAACTGCTGACCGAAATCCCGTTATCATTAGCATCAATCTCCTCCACAAAATTTTCGTAGACTTTGTCGTAAACCATTTTAGTCTCCTCGTCGTTAACTGATTTCCCAATTAACTGAGCAATTACGTTCCTTCCATAATGAACGTAGATTAAGCCAGCACTGCTGAGCTTAGTTTTCCAAGATGCTCCAGGTACCAATGTGCTCATGCTTTCTCCAAATGATCTAAAACCAAAAAATGATATTTGAAAACTTCAGATATAAAATCATGTCAAATATGGTTTGAATTTTATTTAAATAAACTAACCTTTGATGATGATCAAACCGCTTTGTTGCTGGATCAAAGACGCCACCAACATCCACGACAATGTCACACGTTTTCAAAATGTCTTCATTCCTCGTCCTGCATATTATGCAAAATCATTCAATTAAAAGTAAACCAAAAAGCAAACATGCCATTACTACTTTTAAATGTCAATCTTAACAAACCTCGTAACTTGAGCATCCGAAAACTCGGGCAATATGCGGAGCATCGAAATTGCCAGCACTTCGTCACAATGAAACACTCCATCGTGAGTTCCAATGTTAATTGTTTTTGAGTTTCCATTTTTAGTCCCGTTACTCGCCATTTTGACTGTAGTTGGAACAAAATGCGTAGAATATAATTTATATTTTGAAGTAAATAAAAAAGCACTTGCTTGAAATGTTTGCTTTGACAAGGTAAACAATGAAGACGATGATGATAATGATGACCAGAGAAGCCGACCGGTTAAAAGCAAGTTAGAGTTATAGTTCATTAATAAACAAGCACTTACTCCAGCCGAACTGACAACCACTGAAAATAAAAAAATCTCACTGAAAATATAACCAACTAACCTCCTTAAATCCAAAAAAATAGTTAACTAAAAACAAGTTAATTAACAATAACAAAGATAAACTTAATGAAAAAAGTGCATTGGATTTACTTGCATGTGATGAAGAATTCGCGCCGGTTTCGTACGAAGTTTTGGGGTAAAATTAGTTTATCTCGCAACAAAGGCAATCCAATCCAACCTACGCTTCGCTGCGCTGCGGTGTCATGATTCATGATGCTTGAGATTTTGAGATGAACATGAAAATTTTATGACAATTTTGTGGATCAAGTATTTAAAGAATGTAAATCAAATCAAAGTTCAAAATATTTTAGCTCGCACTACTATACTATAAGTGATAAGTAGCAAAAACGTCAAAATGTTTTTATTTAAACTTTTAAACATTCCGAAAAAACGAACCCAAGAAAACTAACAATTCAATTGAAAATGTTTTAAATGTTTTCAATTTAAAACAAGGTTTTAAACAACAAGAATCGAACAATCTGTAAAGATGCTGGTTAGGGATTAGCTTTGAACTGCTCATACATCTCCCTGGTGTACTGCTTCTTTCCCACGATCTCCACCATCAAGTCGTCTTGTCCCATCTTTGCAAAAGTGAATTCCTTGAGGGTCTTCATTTCCTCCCAAATAGCCAGCTTGTAAATCCCCCCAGAATACAGATGCTTCCTAAATCCCCATTTTTTGATAGCAGCGGCGCCGTAACACGATCTCAAGTTTCCCAATTCACTTCTCTCAGTAGTGACGAGAAAATACTCCAAACAAGGAAGGTGCTTTAAGAGCGTTTCATACGGAGTAATATTGCTATCCACGACTTCCAAGGTTTTGATATTTTCAATATAAAACTTTGGAGGAGCAGCGCCAGAACCCGAATTCGGTTTGCAGTTGAATCTTAACTTGAGATATTCCAAAAGGGGGAAATGTTTCTGAATTGACTCCAGCATCGGAACAATCTTGACTTTGGCATGGACAATTAAATGAAGTTTCTTCAAATTGGGTGCATGGATCTTCTCAATAAAGTTGACCAACTCTGAAAAATCTTGATCCACGCCTAGCTGCAGTTCCACCAAACTTTTAAAGTTGAAAATGACGTTTTTCTCTGGAGTCCAAACAGACAAGGTCAAGTATACCTTGTTGAGTTGCGGGGCATACCTCTTAAATAGCTCCTCGTTTACCGGGTTTGTTTTGAAGTTGATTGGAATGGTGGTCTCCAGGATTTTCAGGTGAGGTAGCTCAGGTAAAGGATGAGTTGCAATGTAAGTCTCCAAATCTGCCAGTATTGTGTAGTCCACAGGTTGCCAGCATGTGTGACAGTCGAATCCGCTAACTGTCAGGATCGTCAAATTTTTGAGCTTTGACAAAGACTCTCGAACAGCTTGATAGCAAAAGAGGACCAGTTGACGGTCATCGTCTCGTGTGTTGGGCCCCAGGTGGACTTGAGTTAAATGATGACCATAATGGGAGAGAAGATTGTTCACTTGGGTCCAAAAAGCTTCCGGTCCGCCGTGATCCCCCCAAAGATTGTTGGCAAGGTCGAGGTATCTGAGAACAATGGGATTTCTTCCACTGGTCATGTGACTGGGCACAACTTTTTCTATAAACTGAGTGATTGCCAAGGAGTGCTCAAAGCTGCTTCCGGTAAAGTTCTTTTGCAGCAAAGTGGGCAAGTACTGGAGAGAGTGCCGAGGCGGAGCCAAATTGGATGGTGGATGAGGTACAGCAGCAACTATTGTCTTGGCTGGATTGTAAGGATAAGGTTCCAGACACCGGGTGATGGGATGAGTTTGAACAAAGTTGTCCACCACCTTGTTCCATTCTCGGCAGACGACGCGGCAGTTGAGAATCGAGGCCTTGTCAAGCTCCGGGTAAATTAAAGTGAACACCTGGAAGAAAATAAAAAATAAATTCCAAAACATTAAAAAGATACACACAAAAAATAATATTACTTCAAATATATTTTATATAATTACCTCTTCAAATGACCACACAGCTATCGTCGGCTTTAATATCCGGTGGAACTGAGGACTTGCATTGGAAACGCCCAGGTAATCCCGGGGACCGCTTAATTGGAAGAAAATTCTTTCCAACACCTGAAAAATTAGTTTAAAAGATATAAAGTGAAAATATTGTTTATAAGTAATTTTTAATTAGTAAGAATTTTTAAATAATATTTATTTTTTACCTCTTCTGGAAGAGATGAGTTTGAAAAGCTGCGACAAACTTGTAACTGTTTATCAGCAGGCTTGACACAATCAGCGTCAGAAGTTGTAGTTTCCTCCTTCATGTCAGTTTTAATTCGTTTTTCTGGCATGGTCAACAATTGCGAAAGACCAAACAACCAGAGAAACAAAATTAGTTTGTGAGTTAGCTTCGTTTTTGAATTGGAACCTTTCCACCGAAAAATTGAGAGCTTTCAAGATTGCAGTTTCGAGGCCAAAACAACAAGTATAATGATGAAGACCAGTTGTAACGGGCCTTTTATATGGAAGTAGAAATAACGAACTTTGTACTTTCTTTGTATTTGGTACTTCCGGTCCAGTTTTGGATTTTGGAAACAAAGTTGGGAAATGTCCATTTTAAATAAATATTTAATTCATATTAACATATTTTATGGTTATCATTATTTTGTAAGCTTTATTCAATTAAAAATTTGTCTTCATTTCCAGTTTACAAAGTTTTAAACATAAAATACAATATTTTGATCCAATATAATTAATCAGAAACATTTAAATTTTATAATTGTTACATTTGATTTACAATAGAGACTAGAGACAACGTGTTACGCATAAGCAGTGGCACCTAACCTAACCTGCAATTTTAAAGCTTTTTGAAATCGTTGCTAATTTGAAGTCCAAACTCCAATTTTCTGGTAGTCGGGGTAGTTTGTAGTTCAAATTTTAAGTGACAATGGCATGGTTGCCTCTCTAACCATTTTTCAGATTTATTTATAAAACGTTTAATGTTTCCCCAAAAAAACTTAATTTTATTTGTATTTATTTCAAGTAAATAAAAATAATAATTTTGAATGCTAATTTTCATTTTTGTTTTGATTATATATATTTTTATATTTGTTTAAAATGCTACCTTCGGGGCAACCTGAATCCCCCCGACGTAAAGCCAACATATTTTCAGTCCTCACATTTGCGTAAGTTGAGCCTTACATAATTCCACCCAGTGACCACGCATATTTCTCATAATGCCCCAAATTAGCTAACTTCGAATCTAACCTACTAAAACTTTGATTTTTTTATACAAACACAGATGGCTACTTCCTTTACTTGTCAAGGGGTTCCGTAAGGACCTCGCCCTTGAAGACCTGTACCGTTGTCTTCCATGCGATGAAACCAGAAAACTAGCAGATCATCTTGAGTCCACCTGGTTTAAAGAGATTGAGAAAGCAAAACATAAAAATGAAAAGAAAGCAGGTGATAGCGGGGGTGGAGATGCAGGTGACGGTGGAAATTCTACTAAAAAAGTAGAAAAAAATCATGAATATGAACCCAGTTTGGTCATAGCTTTAACCAAAGTATTCGGACCGAAATTCGCCTTCTATGGAATATTTCTCTTTATTGCAGAGGCAGGCATTAGGTAACGCCCATTAAAACTACCCAAGCCCACTCCTTCTATCGTCCCCCAAAAAAATAATTTATTTTTTCATCCCTCTTTACTTCCATTTCTTCTAGAATCGTCCAAGCCATCATTCTTGGCTATCTACTTGACTACTTCACCAATCCTGCCAACTTCCCGGCTTATCAAGGATACCTATTCTCTCTGGGTGTTGTTCTAACGGCCATCCTCTACGCAAACTTTGACCACCCTTTCAAATTCGCAGTGCAACACATGGGAATGCAAATGAGAATCGCACTCTGTTCCCTCATCTACCGCAAATCTCTCCGAGTTTCCCAATACGCCATGGGCCAAACACAAGCCGGTCAAGTTACAAATTTCCTGTCCAGTGATATGAACCGTTTTGACCTCTTCTTCTCCTTTTTCCACTACACTTGGGTGGCCCCCATTCAACTGCTCAATTGCATTATTGTCCTATATTTCCATGCTCAGTTGGGATACGCTTCATTGGCAGGATTGATACTTTGCTTTGTTTTTGTGCCTTTCCAAGGTTTCATGGGATCCAGATTTGGTGCCCTTCGCAAACAAACTGCAGAGAAAACTGATGAGAGGCTATTAACCCTTCAGGAGATTTTAATGGCTATGCAAGTCATTAAAATGTATACATGGGAGAAGCCCTTCTCCAACGTCGTTTCTGAGTCGAGGGAGGCGGAAATCAAAAAGTTGAAGAAAACTGCGGTATACCGGGCACTAAATCAAAGCTTCTTTTCTTTGACAAGCCGAGCAACTTTGTTTATCACGTTAATGATTTACGTTGTGGTTATGGGGGAGGGGCTCACTGCGAAAAAGGTGTATGTAACGTTGTCGCTTTATAATGTAGTCCAGGCGGTGTTAACGGTGGATTTCCCAATGGCTATAATAACTATTGCGGAAACTCTGGTGGCGCTGACAAGAATTAAGAAATTTTTGATGATGGAGGAAAAAAAGGTTCCGGAGGAAGCTAATAGTAAAGTGCTTAAGAGAGTGAGGAGATATGAATGGCAATTCGCAGGGGAGGATGATGAAGATGGGAAGAGTCAAGAGGGGGATAGTGAGTTTACCTATACCACGGCGTCGTTTGATACGACATCTCAGAAGAAAGTGGGAGTTTGGGTGTGGAATATTGGGGCAAAGTGGGATCCTGGTTTGATGTCAGAGATGTGCTTTCATAATGTCAGTTTTGAGGTTAGGGCGGGGGAACTGTTGGCTTGTAAGTGGAAATTAATTAATGTTAATTTAAATTTAATTAAGATTGGTTCGGTAAAGATTAATGGCGTTTTGTCTAAAGTGATTGGACCAACGGCAAGTGGAAAGAGCAGCATTTTGAGTAGCCTCTTGTATGAGTTGCCGGTAAACAGTGGAAGTATCAAAACATTTGGAAAAGTAGCGTATTCCGCTCAAGAAGCTTGGGTCTTCAATGGCAGTGTTCGGGAAAATATTTTATTTGGAAAGCCATACAATTCTGGATGGTACGACGAGGTTACTGAAGCTTGTGCACTAACAAGGGACTTCCAACTTCTGCCTTATGGAGACCGCACTTTGGTAGGGGAAAAGGGCAGTGAATTAAGTGGAGGTCAGAAAGCTCGGGTCACTCTTGCTAGGGCAGTGTACTCAGATGCTGATATTTATTTGATGGATGACCCCTTATCAGCAGTGGACGCTCAGGTAGGACGTCACATTGTTGAAAAGTGCATCTTTGGACTGCTTAAGCACAAGTGTCGAGTTTTGGTGACACATCAACTGCAGTATATAAAGCTTGCGAATAAAATTACTGTAATGCTGGATGGGCATGTGGCTCATTCTGGAGACTTTAAAAGTCTCCAAAGATCAGGAATCCCATTTTTGGAGATGGTCAATCCAGGACAAGCACAGGAACTTGCTTCCATGACCCAAAGTTTAGAAAATTCAGTAAGCACCATCGCAGTATCCGCAGATAAAGCAGCACAGGTGGAGGTAAACTATGAAGCTAAAATCCATCTGGACGATCCATTAGAAGACGAAGAATTTGTTAAAAGAGGTGGAATCAACTTGCCCTCCACCTTCTACAAATATTTCCACGCGGGAAGCTCACTCCGTACTATTATTTCCATGTTCATCTTTTACATCCTTACACAAGGCTTGGTCACTGGAACAGATCTCTGGCTTCAGTTTTGGGTGGGCACTGAGAAGGCTATTCAATCTGGAACCCTGGAGTCCTCTTCCCAAGTCTACTTTATTCACTACATTCAAACCCACAAAATGGTTCGCATAGCTATCTACACAAGTCTCATTGGTTCCCTCATCATAATTTACCAAGTGAGAACGCAATTGTTTTTCCGTTGCTGCATGAAATCCTCTGTGGTTGTTTACGACCAAATGTTCTATGGTGTTGTGAGAAGTCCTATAAGCTTCTTTGAAAGGACACCTGTGGGCAGGATACTCAACAGATTTGCCAAGGACATAAGTATCATCGATGAAATGCTCCCCACAGCTTTGTACGACGTCACCGAAATATTTATGCAGACCTTCGGCATCCTCATCCTGATAACCATCAATGCTCACAAAATGGTCATTCCTTGTATCCTCTTTCTGGTGATTTTGTATTATCTTCGGAAATTCTACTTCCGGACGGCCATCGCCATTAAAAGGCTGGAAGGTGTGGCGAGAAGTCCAATATTTAGTCATTTGAATAACACTCTTATTGGCTTATCTACAATCAGAGCTTTTGGTGTGGAGGAAAAGTTTATCAGGGATTTTGAGGATATTCATGA